>JBBPBX010019217.1:0-39636 GCA_038048925.1 Garcialebias charrua
TATTAGCACTTTGAGATTTTTATTAATGAAAAGTGCGGTATAAATTGAATTTATTATTATTATTATTATTATTATTACTTTCAGACTTAAGCATTAGAAAAGTTACTCACCTAGTTGGATGTGAGGACTGGAGATGAGCTTTAAATGTTCCACAGCACAGGATAAATATTGAGGCTCCTTTAAAAATAAAATGAAAAATTACCAATGTTGTAGAGTGTTGAATATTCATTCAATCGTTCAATCTTTATTAGGAAATACACAAATAAGCATAGGGCCATAAACACTTTTTTCTGTGCATTTGTTTTTTTTTTAATCAACACATTCAGATGTGGAGGTTTTAAATAGTCTGGGGAATCACAGATTATCTCTAATTAGCTAAATTAAAGGTTTAAAGTGTCAAAACTATAACAACGTCATAAATATGCATAAGCCTTAAAGGTGCCGTCTGCAGTTTCTGTAGTGCAGTCTGTACGTTTTCTAAAAATATATTTTTAACATATTTCTTCACTCTGTCACTATCTCCTGACAGACTGATGTTAGACAAAGTAATCTTTGAAAAAACTATATTCCCCTTGCTTCTCCAGGTGTTACTAAAAGCATTTCTAAAAAGCCACAGTGACCCGCCGTTAACCAGCCAATAAAAACAGAGCTTCTCACGCTCCTAACCCACGCCCCCGCCTGTCCCAGCCCCAGCGGCCGCGCACGTTCTCGTTCAAAGGATTGCAAAGCGATGCAAAACTGTTTTGTATGTGACACAAATGTATTAAATTCCCCTTCTTCATCCCTGATCTGGACTTTTCTTTTGTTTTTTTGCCAAAAGTCAAGTGATCGCTTCCTCCTCCACTGACTCCATGACTGAAATGAGGAAATGAATGAATTTGTCACGAGCGAATTAAACTCGGGTTCAACGTGGCTGCGCGAGGCTCTGCAGATTTCATGGTGTTCTGGTGTGCTGGACCAGCGCTCCATGTTTTTATTTTATTTTTTAGAACGTTTTATTAACATATAAACACAGAACTTTGCAGCGGCTGCCACAGGACATGCAGTGGAGGCGGAGCTAAGAAGGCAGAGCTGAATTTCAGCAGAGCAAGGGGGAGCAGAGCCATATATGGCTCTGAGTGGGGAGGGGCCAGAATGCTTTCCCTGTTGAAAACTTTTCTAAGTGCTGCGTTCTACAAAAACTGCAGAGTGCACCTTTAAACATTAATATTTTATTCTTAAACGATTTGCTAACCAATAAAGTGCCATTAAAACTGGAGTCGTGCGTTCTGTTTCTTTAAGGGGGGCTCACTGCAGCAGTTCAAACCTGATTGTAACAATTGTTTGAAAAAGTTAAAAGTATGTTGCAATATTCTAAAGAAAATGAAATAAAAGCAATAATCAGTTAGGGCCTTGAGACCAGCCTTCTTGTTTGTTTAAAATAAAGGGAACAAACTATTTTTGAACAGCTCTTTGGCGTGAACCTGATGTTTTACATGTAGAAATCTTGCTCTAATGTTTGCATCGTTGTCGTGTTTGTGCACCTCTGGGTCTTTGTTCCACTGGACTACATACTCCCAGCAGCAGTGGGCAAAAAGCAGGTCAGGAGAGAGGGAGTGTGGGAACCGCTGACATACTGCCACCAACAGCTCTAGGAAAACATCCAGCAGCAGTGGGCAAAAAGCAGGTCAGGAGAGAGGGAGTGTGGGAACCGCTGACATACTGCCACCAACAGCTCTAGGAAAACATCCAAGAACAGAAACAAGCACATTCAATGGGTAATTTAATATGTAAATAGAAGCAACGACTGAGAAACTGGTTGAAGGTCTTTTCAAGGTGTCACCTGCTGTCCTGTCTGTGTCCTCTTGGCTCTTCTTCTCCTCAGTTTCCTCCTCATTCTCTTTCTGCTCACACTTTTCTTCTTTCCTCTGAAGAATTTCCTTTAGTCGCTCTGGTGCCATGTTTTGCCTGAACACCCACTTGGAAACACTGTCAGCAATACCACCTTAACAGACAGATTCATAAAGGAAAAGGGCAGCGCTTATAAACCCAGAGTATTTTCTGTTTTATCTTTTTTACCCCCCTCCCTTTTTGTGTGTGCAAAGACACATGCATTCAGGGGTTCTTTTACGTTACACCTCACCTGTTCCTCCTTCCAGCAGTGTTTTGATGGAGTACTGAACTGCAGCACCCCCTGCTGTTCCCTGAGGAGAGGGTACCAGTAGGAGAGTCTGGAGCACCAGAACATCCTCCAGCTGGCGAACACACACCACCCACTGCTCCAGCTCCATTGACACAGTCTCCCACTCTGACTGCAGCTGTCACACACACACACACGATACAAACTCCTCAATGTCCTTTTAATGTTGTATATCAGAGCTGCTCATCCATTTTTGATGCCATGCACACTTTGATTACCTTGCTGTCAGCTCTGCTGGTGATGCTGGCCTTGGTGGCCCGGTGAGCAACTAACGCAGCCAGCAGCGCAGCAGCAGCGTTGTGGGACTGGATACATGTACATCGGACCTGCTGCCACCAGGGACACACAGACTGTGGGTCCCATGAATCCTCAACTGCACCTAAAACAACAACAAAAAGATAAATATTATGTTCAAAAGGTTACAAAGAATACTTTAGTTTCTTGTCTTTTTTTGCTGGCTTTGTTAGGAAATACAAAGTTAAGACGACAAAAGGAGAAATTTGTAAAAAATAAAATAAAATAAAATGCTACAAATAGAATCACCATATAGTCAATAGTAGTCAAAGAAAATATAAAATATAACTTGATAACAAGGGTTTCCACTTTTAAGAAGTACAAAGCTACAAAACTGAAGTCTGTTTTCACCTGACCTCATGTTTATTTACATGAATCCCAACCAGAAAATCTGCAGAGCATCACTTTGAAGAGGAGCTAACCAAGGAACTAATGAAGTAAGAAAAAAACTCAACTAGACCTCTACCGTACTTTTCATTAAATTGAATTGATATGACTCCATACAAGGTCAATTAGCACATTTTATCAGTCTCACAAAGTAAAACGCATACCGGTACAAATACTAACCTTTCATATTGCTAAGAGCAACAAGTAGTGTGTGTAGGTTTCTAACAGTTTCCACAGGTTTCTGTAGCACTTCCTTTTCCCTTTGCAGCCACACACTCAGCAGCAAAGACTAAAAAAAGAGTAAATAAATAAATCCTCAAAAAGCTAAATGACGTTCGATTAACCATTCCTTATTAATTTATAATCACAACACAGAAAGTACATATAATCAATATGTATTAGTCATTTTCTTGAACTTCTTTCCTACAGTATCTTGACTGCATCTTACCAGTAGTTGCTGTGGACTGATACCAGCCTCTTGTAGTGTGTTGCAGACTTTATGGATTGGGCTTTTACAACATAAACAACCCCAGAACATGAAGTTTCCTGCAAAGGACACACAAGAAAGTCTTCAGTCTGGAAGTGAAAAAGGAGGCTTTTCTTTTCTTTAACCCAGACACTTTTCTTTTCTTTAACCCAGACACTGTGTACTCATTTTTGCACATGCTGAGTTAGGAGATGGGTGGAAAACAAAAAGTGCGAATGTAAACATCGTCTCACCTAGTTGGTTCCATTCAGCTTCAGACCTGTGAATCACCTTCACCTCGCCGTCCTCTGTGCACTCCAGCTGTGAGAGGAAAGCCTGGGCGGAAAGGGGAGTGTCCGGGGAGTCCTGAGCGAAAGAAACGCTGGGTTTTGAGGTGAACTGAGCGTAGCGTTGCAAGGTGGGTGCAACGCGGGACAACTCTTCCTCCATGCCTTCCAGAGATTCATGCTGGAAGCACATGAAACGTATTAGAGAACAAGAACTCCTGATTCTGTTTGTTTTTGTTTCTTAATGCTTGTGTGGATGTACATCTTGTGAGCAGGCCTCTGTGTTTTCATCAGATTGATGCTGCTGCACATCAGAGTAGAGCTGAAGTAATTTCAGCTGTGCAAAGCAGAACTGGAGTAATGAAGGATCCACTTCGTCTGCAGCTGAAGCACAAATGAAAACAGAATATCTGCTGAAATGCTTTTCAATGTACCGTAGAAAGTTTTAATGTTTTAATAAATATTGTTTAATTAAGTTTTTTTTTAAAATGTCTAAGAATAAGTTTTTTTTCTACCTTGTTGCTTCAAAGCATCATGTAAGGCACATGTAACGTTTGTAAGACAAGAAACAGGAGCGTCCTTATTTGAGAGCAAAGTCTCCAAAGCCTAAAAGAAATGGAGAAACTGGATTTAGAGTGATGTCTGTAAAATACACATTTGCAGAGTTCTTATATAATTTATGAAGTGGTAGTACTATCACTTTTTACTACCTGCTTCTTAATGGCAGGGTATTTAATTTCCAACAAGACACTTTTTGCTTCGCTCTCCAAAGTTTCTGCAAAGAAACAACAAAAAGGTCGAATGAGAAATAGATCTTTGTGCTGCTGTGGTGTCAAGTTTTCACAAGTTTCTACCAGGATCCATGTCGCTGATCTTCAGCAGAGCAGTCAGCCTCTTTAACAGGTGCATGTCTTTGGCTCGTTCGTTCTTTCTGTCACTGAAACAACAAAAAGGCAATAACATGATTTATTAAAATTTTTGATATGTTCAGCGTTTTAACGTCTTTAAAAGTGCAATTAGATGTAATTTTAAGGTTTGAAAATATCTGCAGTGTGAAAATATAGCACTGTGGTCTATCTATCTACATATATCTATCTATCTACGGTATCTATCTATGGTATCTATCTATCTACGGTATCTATCTATCTACGGTATCTATCTATCTACGATATCTATCTATCTACGATATCTATCTATCTACGATATCTATCTACTGTATCTACGATATCTATCTATCTACGGTATCTATCTATCTACGGTATCTATCTATCTACGGTATCTATCTATCTACGTTATCTATCTACGTTATCTATCTACGGTATCTATCTACGATATCTATCTATCTACGATATCTATCTATCTACGGTATCTATCTATCTACGGTATCTATCTATCTACGGTATCTATCTATCTACGGTATCTATCTACGGTATCTATCTACGGTATCTATCTACGGTATCTATCTACGGTATCTATCTATCAATGATATCTATCTATCTACGATATCTATCTACGATATCTATCTATCTACGATATCTATCTATCTACGATATCTATCTATTTACGGTATCTATCTATCTACGGTATCTATCTATCTACGGTATCTATCTATCTACGTTATCTATCTACGTTATCTATCTACGTTATCTATCTACGGTATCTATCTACGGTATCTATCTATCTACGATATCTATCTATCTACGATATCTATCTATCTACGGTATCTATCTATCTACGGTATCTATCTATCTACGGTATCTATCTATCTACGGTATCTATCTATGGTATCTATCTACGGTATCCATCTACGGTATCTATCTACGGTATCTATCTATCAATGATATCTATCTATCTACGATATCTATCTATCTACGATATCTATCTACGATATCTATATATTTACGGTATCTATCTATCTATCTATGGTATCTATCTATCTACGGTATCCATCTATATCTATCTACTGTATATCTATCCATATCTATCCATATCCATCCATCCATCATCGTATTTACAATCCTGAGATGTTACCCACCTGAGGGCTAAGTGGAAGGGGACGTTGATGGTTCTCAGAGCTCCTGTGGTGGGATCCAGCAGACACACCTGCTGTGTGTGGAGCTGCCAGCCCTGACTGGTCACACTGTTCACCCCCATCAGACGGTAGCCAGCATAAAGCAATCTGAAAAATCATGTCCACTTTAAAAATGAATACATTTTTTTGACTGTGATCCTCACACAAGAAACCAAACATGAAGTGATGTTCATTGTGCGAACCTGCATTGTTTTCCCACAGTGAAAGCGCCGACACGAGGGCCCCGCTGCATGGCCCACACCTCCAGGATTCCCCTGCGGGGGGCGAAGATGATTAGGAACAGAGCATGACGTCTGGGGAGGGAAGAAGAGGGGGAGAACTCCCGATCACCACGTTCTTCTTGAACTTGGAGCCAGCCCAGCTGGGCGTCTCTGTAACCTAAAGTTAAATCAATGGCGCACACACACAGAACATATACCGTACACGTTATTATACATACATGAGTTTATTAAACAATTTTAGGCTGAGCTCATATTATGATTTCACAAGTGAGTTTTTATTTATTTATTGAATTTAAGATAATACTTAAAAAAAATTGGACAACAGAATTTTATAAAGTAATTTTTTGTGCTCGTTCTTTTCCCCCTCACCTTTCCACATGCGGATGGCCAAGCCTCTGGCCAAGTCCAGCAGCGTCACTCGGCCAAAGTCGTCTGTGACTCCAGCGAGCGTGTTGCATGGAGACAGACATATGGACTCGCCGTGGCGCCGGGAATCCGGCAGACCAAACCTGGAGGGCGAAGATCAGGTTTAAGGACATAAACATTCTGTTACTGATATGATTATACTTCACTTGTAAAGCTCTGCTTCAGCAGGAAAAGTACCTGATTCCTAATGGGGTTGCAGGCTCCACTTTGGGCTTCTGTTTCTGAGCAGCTTCCTCTTCGTTCTTGTTTTTATTCTTGTTCCATCCTAACCATCCACTAAGAGCAAAACAAAGACAAAAAAAAAATCCTGAAAAAGTGAGGCTTCTGTAGTAAAAATAAAACATAACACGAACAACAAAAATGATACAAATAATACAATAATAAGAGATTGGTGAAATGGCCCAAAAATGTCAATTTTAGCATTTTTAAACAGAATGATAATTTAAATTTTTTTCAAACTGCTGAATGAAAAATCAGCAGTTGCCAATATGAAATACTGATCACATGATCCATCTGATTTATAAATGCAATATTCACTTATTTGTATTTTGGGTTAACTATTCATCTCAGATATAAGGAACAAAAGCAGATTTTAACTACCGGTACTGTTAATTTCATGTCTGCTAATTTCCATAAATAAGCATTTCACACACAGATGTCCAAACCTGGCTGCACTGAAGAGAGCTGAGGTGAGTTTACTGGCCACAGCCAGAGCTACATGGGACAGGAGAGGCTGAGAGGTTCCCTGAAGACAAAAAAGACACAGCAAAAGCTAAATTTGATGGGAACTGCTAATTTACACAGACTTCTGTAAACCACGTGCACGAACAGAAAACATCTGATGCTTAATGATTTCTTACCCTTACACACTCACCTCCACAGCATAGTAAAAGCCTGTGAATGGTCCAGCTCCTACAGTGACAAACTGGCTCATGGCAGGGGGGTTGCCTTTTACTGAAGCATTAAACCCACCCAGGATGGATGCATTTTTCATTTGGTCAAACACACACAGTGTTTTAATGCCTAAAAGCAGAACACATAAAAAGTCCAATATATATAAACAACGAAAAGATATGGAACCACAATGTAGCTTCTTGAGCTTAGGTATGTTTTTTTTTCTAAGAAAACATTTAGAATAATTTCTTAACACGTGCAAAAGCAATAAAATACAACTTTAAATAACTAGGATCTTAAAGACAAACCTTACATCTGTGTGATCAGTTATCATTTTTGTGAAATATGTCTTACCCACACTACTGTGGTCAACAATGGTGTCTTTCTCCTGCAGGCCCCACTTTTTGTAGGCCAGAGGTGGAGGTGGGACAACATCACTACCTGCTGCTGCAGCTGCACAGAAAGACAGAAGAGCAACGACTTCAGTGCAACACTTTAAATACTTCAGCAAGCTTTGATGGAGCTTTATTTAAAACTAGAGAACCTTCGCCAAAGAATGAGACACTAAATTTAGGGGAAAAAAATATCCTTCCTCTCACTTTCATACCTTTTTCACAGATTGAGAAAAAGCCTTTACAAAAAATCTCTTATCTGCTGTGGCATCAAAAACCTCATAATTGAACACTGCAACATTCATCATTAGGGGTGCAGGGGAAAAAAAATCGATTTTGTAAAAGAATCGAGATTCTTAGTCCTGATTCTTAGTCCTGGCGATTTAGAATCGATTCTAAAAAAAACAAAATCAATTTTTATTTTATTTTACTTTTTTTAACATTAAAACCCAAAAGATAAAGAAAATAAAACCATATCTCATATTATATGAAAGAATACGTAAAATGAAAATGAAAGGTGGCAGAAAGAAGAAGAAATCTGACCCGAACCAGTGACCTCCAGGACCCGATAAGGATAAAGCGGGTAAAGATGATGGATAGATGGCTTTTGTTGAAAAGATTTACCAAACAAATCTTTTAAACAAAATCCATCCATACACATTTGAAACATGGATGAATGCAATATGATTTTGAAGTCTATTTTATTTTGAGTTAAATGTTTATGCAATACAGTAGGCTGAAATCTTTGTTTACGTTTGTATTTTGAATTATTTGTGATGGACTGGAGACATGTCCAGGGTGTCCCCTGCCTCTCGCACAGTGACTGCTGGATATAGGCACCAGTGACCTCCGGGACCCGATTAAAGCTGCTGCATTCTATTCATATACCCATCTGCTCACAATTCAGTCTGCTGTATTTATACTGTATTATTTGACATTATTAATGTTTGCTACAAGCATACATTATTGTTTTAAGTAAATTTTTTATTTGATTACATTATCGTTTAATCTTTTCATGATTTCAATTGAAAATTGTTTCAGAATCGAAAATTGTTTCAGAATTGAAAATCGATTCTGAATCGAAAATCGATCCTGGAATGAAAATTGTTTTAGAATAGAAAATCGATTTTTAATCGAATCGGTGCATAAAAAATCGGAATCGAATCGATTCTCCAGACACAGAGATTTGCACCCCTATTTGAAAGCCAGTTAAATTAATCTAGACTTTAGTACATATGAGCAACTCATAATCTCTAAATGTGTAACAGCTGCTACATTCTGGCGACTAATTTCTCAAAGCTCTTTTGTTTGAGGTACACAAAAAAAAAATCTGTCTCATTTATATCTGAAGGTCCTGTAGCATTAACTATCCACTCAGCCAGCAAGAGAAAAACACATCTTCAGTTAACACAGTGTGAACACACATTCCACACTGATGCAGACTAACACACGTAAACAGCAGTACCTCTTGCCACCTGGTTCCTGCAGGCACGCAGCGACTGAAAGAGACTGAAGCCATCTATGGTGACCAGAGCAAAAGGGTAAAGGATGCTAAGCTCCTCGTGCTGCAGAGGAAGAGAATCTGTTATTAAACATCTTAAAACTGAAACTTATCACTCTTCTTTTGATGCGTGCTCAACAAGCTGTGAACTAATCACCACATACGTTATTCAAACTTATTCAAATCAAGTCCTAAAGCTCAATAAAATATTTTAATAAGAATAATTAGGGTTGTGTAAACTCAATAAACCTCTAACTGATGAGTGTGGTTAGTGTGTTACCTGTTCGGTTACACCAGGATGACGAGGAATCTCATACGTGCGACATTTGAGCTTCAGCACAGGGTCCACATGCAGCAGCTGAGCCAGAAGCAGAACCCCGTTCTGATAGAACACAGAAACACCACCATTCTCATTTTTAGGACATACTGGTTTAAACTAGTATTAATGTGGTGCTGTAAAACAAGAAAGCACCTCTGTGTAGAAGCGAACATAACCCGATGTGAAGCCCACAACTACACATGTCCAGTCAGGTCGTCCGGTGGAGCTCCTTATTCACACAGAAAAACAAAAATACTGTATAATAAATAATTTGTTCTCACAATAAAATCTAATTCACATATTTTTCCTCACCTTTTTTGGCTGGCTAGGGGGATAGCAATGACGCTGCTCACTCTCTCTCTGGAGAGAAAAACATGCAAAAATGTTTTATTTCTTGTGTGTGAAATGATTTTGCATTGTATGTATTAAAATGCACGCGCAGGAAAAAATACAGGAATTAATTGTCTGTGTTTAAAACAACATCTGTCTCTTTTACTAATGTAAATAAATACTATGAACAAATCATTAATGTTTAATAACTAAAAAAGTGAAACTGACAAAGTCAGACCATAAAATGGCTGTGCTTCATATTTTCTGCAATAGAATAAAATCACATTAAATGTAAGAAGACTGCTTTTTGTGGTTGTAAGATTTACATTTCTCATGCTGTCTTAACTTTTTATTTTTTAGAGTTCTATTTATAGTGCATAGGTAAAGATGCTTTCACAATTTGCAGCTTTTTTTTTCCTTAAAGTCATGAAATCTTCTGTTGGCTTTCCAGCATTTACATCCTCTCTCATGCTCTACATCATCTTCTCACCGTTCTTCAGCGCTGAGGGTTCCAGACCAAGACACAGCCAGAGTCATTTCCTCCTTGCCACTGCCATCTGTGCGCCACTTAGCTGAGAAAAATAAATAAACAACATGACGAGATATCTTCTCCAGATCGAGAGCTGTGTGAGTCAGTCTGAATGTCTCACCTGACAGAAAAACTGCCTTCTGTTCTCGAGCCACCACCAGCAGGTCAGCGCAGGGCGACAGGGACACAACACAGTCCTGGAGCCAGGGTTCACTCTGCGCTGACGTCTCCTCCTCTACCTAGAGGAGCGTCAGAAGTTTAGATCTGCACCAGGCCACCACTAATCACACTACTTGTCCAGTTAGTAGACTCTTGTCAGATTCTTTATGAATTATTTTGGCATTTTCCCCTAAAATTTACATAATTACTACTCCCGTTGTACATCCAGCCTACCTTCCATTTAAAATAATTTGTTGCTGAATGCTATGAATAAAAGAATAAGGAATAAAAATCAGAGTTAAACACAAAAACTAACTGTTGTGGCAGAAGCTGATTCTTCCTCTTTATTTTCACCACTATCCCATGCTGCTTCCCAGTCAGAGGTATCCCACGTCAGCTCATTATCTGCTGGGGAAAAAAAATAGTTTGTGATGACAGACAGAAAGAGGACAGTGCAGAGGCTATGACAAGGCTAGAATGCTAATGGATCCGTTCAAATATTGAGGTAAAGATTAAGAAATATCACTGTTTAGTTAATATTAACAATCTTTTCTGACAAATTATTTCCATTTCTTTCATAAAACAAAACAACAACAAAAAGTCACAGCTTGTAGAGAAGTCATTAAGTTGTTCATTCCTTTTTAAATCCAGAAACAATATGTAAATGCTTAAAATCATAAATAAATAAATGAATAAATAAATAAAAACTCTGGAGTGATTTGATTGTTAGTTTTTAGATTACTGTACTAGTATCAATAAAATGCAATGTACCTAACCAAACATAACAAAAGAGAACATGTGGCTGTCTAAAATATTGAAAACAGTATTTGTTGCATGATTCAATACAAACAAAAACAATTGGTTAATTTTGCAATTTATTCTTCAGTCAGCATGCAACCAAAACAATTGGCTTATGGTATTTTGTTTTTCTTACTAACTTATATTTTTGTCTTTCCTGATGTCACAGGTAAATCCTAAAATGTCAGTCCCATGATTCATCAGCTCCAAACTGTGAGAGCTTTGGGAATCAAGACAAGTCTGGATACCTTAACTCAAAAAAAGACTCTTCATAATGCACTAGAAGATATTTTGTGTTGTACTGTAATTTAACTTTTTTTTTTATTTACTTGAATGCAAAATCTTGGATAAAATTTTATAAATATTTTAATTAAAAACATGTAAGATTATATAAACAAATGCATGCTAGTTGAATAAAATACTTCACTTAAATGTGTGCCTTTTCTTGATATTTGTTCAGTTTAGTTAATTATGTATGTAGTTACAGAGCTGCGAGCATTTACTTTACTAAGGTTTTCCTGGTAATAACTTTGATAGAAAATAATGGCAATCACCAATAAATAAATAAATAAATCCTAAAACATCATGTAAGCTACCCTGTTCGATGTTAAGAGTCAAGTTTAACAATGTAGCTACTTCCAGATGTGTCAAACAAGAGACTGCTGTTCTGCAGCATCCACAAGAAGATATTCTTCCACTTTTGACATTTAGCATCAAAGTTACCCGTTTGGTTCTTCTCCTCAACAGGCTTTGTAGTCTGGTTCTGGAACAAGAAGTCCCGGACCGTTTTGAGCTCTTGGATCTTACAAAACTCAAACAAGCTGCAGGACATCCCTCTCCTGTCCAGTCAGGAACCAAGAAGTGGAGGAACCAGACAGTTAGCTTCCCGGCTAACACAGAACCAACGCAGCTTCCGTCTGTTTCCTCGTCCTTTAAGACTTTACGACAACCTGTTCACAAAAACAAAACTTATTGTCTTGTTCTGTGCAGCCAACTAGACAAATATCAAAACCTTCCCGCTAAGGTTTCTTTGCCCATTAGCAACTTCCCACCCTGATGTGTTGATGACACATCATTAGCATAAAAACATTCTTAGTGCTTCCGGGTTAGAGCTGCTTTGGTAGTTTCAAAATAAAAGCGGGGTGAGTCTAAATTATTATTACAGTATTATTTACAATATTAAACAAAACAACTAAAACAACAAAGATTTTACAATTATTTTAACAAATTGAGTAACTTTAAGCTTTGATTCAGCAAAAGCAAAGGTATTTGAAAACGTGTAGTTTTATTATTTTCCACAAGAGGGCAGCAGAGCTTTTTTTTTTTTAATTGAACCCAATCTCACATTAACTACATTTACAGATTGAGTTTTTTGTTTTCTGTAAATATGTCAAGTTAGACTTTCAGAGGCCCACACTGGTTTTTGGTTTTAAGCCAAACACAAAGCTTAATGATTCACTGTTTTCAACTGTAGTTTAAAAATGTTATTAGTCATTTTAACATGGCTAACTGAACATTTTGTTTCTCTTTTCAATCAGTACGTGTTGTATAAATAAAGTGGATAGGGATTAAATCAACTTTTTTTTTTAAATGTATGGTCATAACACCACTAATACTGCTTGAATACAGAAAACATGCAGTAAATGAATCACCTTCTCTTCGTGTGCTACTTTTAAAGAAATTGATTTTCTATGTGCTGCTGTTGCAGTTTTAGAAGAAAAAAAGTAAACACTGTTAAAAAAACTCAACTTTAAGCATCAGTGAACAAATCTAGATAAAATACTTATGGATGCACCCAGCAGGGTCATAGTATGGAGGTGAATCCTTGGAGCTACCAGACATTTGCTGATTGGTTTCCAGCAATTTTCATTATGCAGCATGCATTCAAAAATCATCTCAATTATCCATCCATCCATCCATCAATCAATCCATCAATCATCTTTACCTGCTTCTTTCTTTTTGGGTCGTGGGGGGGTCACTGCTGCCCATATCCAGCAGTCACTGTATGAGAGGCGGTGGACGCCCTGGACAGGTCTCCAGTCCATCACAGGACACAACGATTCACTCTCTCACTCACACCTAGGGACAATTTAGAATTACCAATCAGCCTAACATGCAGGTTTTTGGTCTGTGGGAGCAAACTGGAGTACCCGGAGAAAACCCACGCATGCACAAAGAGAAACTCCAAGGCCCCCGGCCAGGATTTGATCCAGCAACCGTTTCACTGAGAAGAGGCAGTTCTACCCTGATCTTGTCAGTTATGTCAATTATTACTAAATTATGATTAGTTTATTATTGCAGGATTTCACCACAGTCTAATTATTGTACATTTATAATTTTATTTTTTCTATTTTTTTATGAATACTGTGTCATAAAGAGAAGATAAAAATGGACACAGTATTTTCTGGTGTATAGGTCGCATTGTCCAATTATCACCAATAGATTGGAAAAATCCCTAGATAGGTCGCACCTGTGTATAGGTCGCACCTACGTTTAGCTCTGCTGCAAATGTCTGCCACAGGAGCGCACAGCAAGGCTTTTAAGAAGATTAACACTTAAAAACAATTATTTGTTTGATAAAAATTATAGCAAATATATGTCTGAGCTGAACTTTTCCTTAATAAATGAACGTAATTGTGAAATGAGCTGGATTTAAAAATTTGTTTCACCGAAAGTGATAACAAGCCATATATAGGTCGCACCTGAGTATAGGTCGCAGGCCTTGAAAAAACCCATAAAAAGGTGCGACCTATACACCGGAAAATACAGTACTAACATCTGAGAACATACTAAATATCCGAGTAAACCCATTTTAGAAAATTCAGCTAGCAGCAAATAAACTAGTGACAGATGAGTGTGACATGGAATATAAGACAAGCAACCACCAAAAGTTTATTTTTTGTCAAACAAAGATGGCTCACTTGGAAAGAATAACAAAAAACTTTGGTGCAAACTCCATCGAAAAGTTTTTGGTTATAAAACAAATGTTAATGCCGGTACGGAAAGTACTTATATCTGTCAAAATCCACATAAATAATAATAAAGTGTGAAGATTCAAAAAGCTTTGGAGAAGTTACATTGCAGAAATGTCTGGCCTATAAACCAACACTGGATCCATGAGGTCTGCCAGTCCCATGATAAAACTGCTGGGGAATGATTATGTCGCCAAACAAAATCTACCATAAAAGCTGACTGCTTCTCAGATGTATTTCTGGGATACATCACTATCCCTTATTACATTATTTGTGCATCAGTTCAATGCAAAAATCAACGCAGACATGTTCCTGTTTTTAGTATTTTCCACCGTTTTATACTTTGTAACGTAGCATGTTTTTTTTTCATGTCACTTCTTTTATTTACTTTTCATTTTACATGCTTTTATATGAATGTTTATTGATGTGTGTACCTCATTTATGTTTTTTTTTTTAAACAGGTCTCTCTTGTCCTCGTAACTCTATGAGACTAACCTGTATAAATAAAGGTTGAATGAACGAATGAATGAATGAATGCAGCTCTGGGTTTGCTTAAACTGTTTTATTTGCTCCGTATAGCCATAAATACTTTTGTTGGATTTTTGTCACTTACATATAGATCCCAATAATTTCATAAACTGCACCATTATTATCATTATTTTTTTTAAGAAGCCCAACATTTCAAACAAAGGTCCTGAAGAAGTTCAGTGTGAATTCTCTGAATTCTTCCAGCTTTGAGCGTTCTGTAAATGCCTTTCATATCAGACCCTATGAAATATGGAAATTACATGTTTGCACAATTTGGTAATGACTCGTTCAAACCCTAGGCCACTTGCAAAGATAATGCTTTGACTTGTGATAAAAAATAAATAAAAATATAAAAAAAACAACGTTTGGGCCTTTTTCTGTTTTGCGTTAATAATGTTCTGTTTCTTTAATTTGGTGACACTTGGAAAAAAAGTGTTTTGTGCATATGTTTTAAACAGAAGAAACTTTATTTATTTCTGTCTTGAACTAAACAAAGAGCACCGTCTTGACGAAGTCCTGTCGGGTCAAAGGTCAGGGTCACTACTTTCTGTCCTGAGAACACAGTGAGCATGACCAGCTGCCGGTGGCATTGTTAAAACACCGCTCCACATCTTTCGTTCCCATCCTTCTGTGTGCGCTCTTAAAAAAGCAATGGGCGGTCTGCCAAGGTACGCCTCGTGCATCCATTTACAAAACCCACCTTGCTCCTACATCCAGAGACAACACATGCACACACAGTGCATGTACACATGGCCGCACAAACAGAAAACCCACCCCTGGGGGGTGCCCAAAAGTTTCCGGTCCGGAAGGCCAGACACAGAAAGTCAGGAAACAATCGGGTGTCAGGGAGGTCCTCGGGCTCGTCACGCTTCCTCATCCTGGTCCGCTGCTTACTGAACTGTTGTTGCTTCTGCTGTGTTACCCGTCAGGGCAACAAGTCTCCATCTGGTTCCCACTCTTCCTTTGTTGATTCAAAGCAAGTTGGCATGATTTTTCTCAGGATGGACGTACCATTGATACACAAAGAGAGGCAGGCATTGATTTATTCCAACACGCTGAGCAGACCTTGGGATTTGTTTGGCAGGTTTTTGCACAATGCTTCATGATGTCACATTTACCGTATTTTTTGGAGTATAGGTCGCACCTTTTTATCATTTTTTTTCAAGGCCTGCGACCTATACTCAGGTGTGACCTATACATGGCTTTTTATCACTTTTGGCGAAACAAATATTTAAATCCAGCTCATTTCACAATTACGTTAATTTATTAAGGAAAAGTTCAGCTCAGACACATATTTGCTATAATTTTTATCAAACAAATAATTGTTTTTAACTGTTAATCTTCTTAAAAGCCTTGCTGGGCGCTCCTGGGGCAGACATTTGCAGCAGAGCTAAACGTAGGTGCAACCTATACTCCGGTGCGAACTATACTCCGAAAAATACGGTAATCAAGCTGACTACTACTGTAGAAGAGAAAATAATTACATTTATATGAATCTGCAGGGGCAGATAGTGTTTCTGAGCAGTGCATTGCTGAACTCATTTTGAGGAAAGTAGCCCTGTGAGAAAGGGGGAAGGCGCCCATGTTGGCAGAGCTACTTGCATAATCAAGCCCTCCAGGTGTGCAGCAGAAAACCACTCCCACTAAAGTGTGTGAAAAGCCTGCAGGAAATATGTGAATAATCTGTCTTTTGGCAGGATTATGGTTTCGCTAGACAGGAATCATGATGTCGGAGCACATTTTGCCGAAGCTGACGTGCAAGCGTTGGATCACGGCTGCTGGCCATATCTGTCAAGTCTCCCGTTTTGGCCGGGAAACTACCGTATTTTACCCCTCTTTCCCGTCGTGATCCCGAATTATTATTTTCCCGGAAATCTCCCGTATTATTATATTATTTAAAAAATAAAAAAAACATTCCGGTGCCTCTGTCACTAGCCTCGCGAGAACTGCCACCTGCAGTCGCCTCGGTGGCAGTTCTCGCGATGTTAGGGCTGGCGCGGTCAAGAACAAACCCGGAAAAACACAGTGATGGATGTAACGAGAAGTAACGAGAGAGGACGCGTCCCTGCCAAAAAAGTTAAGACTTCGTGTAAATATGTTGAAAAATGGGACAGCGAATTTACTTTCCTAAAGTTTATTACGCGTTTTTTAAGATTTGTAACCGCGACTTTAGTGTCTCTCTCTCATGGGGGAAGGAACGATGTCCGTCAGCATGAAAAATCCGTCAAGCACAAAGGTAAGCCTGTCAGATTGTGATCACATAACTGGTTTGAAAGAGGCTGATAGGTAGTTATTTTAGATTTCTTGTAAACCTGTCTTAAAATGTAAGGGGTTCTGGACTTTGGTTGGGCTAGTGCAGGGGTCTGCAACCTGCGGCTCTGGAGCCACATGCGGCTCTTTGGTCCCTCAGCAGTGGCTCTTCCAAGCTTTGATCAAAACTAACTTTAAACTGAATTTTATTTGTTCTTATAACAACAAAAAGGGCTAGTTTTAGCAGTTTTTCCTGTCATTTCCTTTGCAAATGTGTGAATACTAGAACTAATAGAAGGAGTAAAACACAAGTTAACTTTATTTATTCGAAGTAGGATATTTAATTTTTCCACAATTAAAATAATTTACCTAGACCTGCATAGTTCATTATTTTATTTTTTAATTGGGAAAGATCACATTATTTTTCCTTCTTTATGATAATCTGGTCTTTTTTAGTCTAAAATGTAAAAATATCAACAAATCATTAGATATTTTCAGCTTTACAATGGCCAGAAAACTACCGGTCAGAAAATTGTCCTCTAACAAACTTAAAGTGGTCTGTGGGCCACCAGTTGAGAATCCCAGTTGTAGCAGGTATTGTGGCTCCGGAAACGTTTAATTTAGTGAACAAAGGGGCAGAAATGGCTCTTTTGATCATAAAGGTTGTAGATCCCTGGGCTAGTGGGATGGCTCCGCGTACCCGGCAGAAAATTTCCCTTATTTTTAAATCCAAAACTTGACAGGTATGCTGCTGGCTGTCGTGCACCATTCAACATAACTGTGTAGAATTTCAGCAGCTTGTCACACCGAGGGTTAATATTCCACTACTGATGTCCTCTTCCACTTAAATGTGATTGATTTGTCTGTACTTATGCATGACCCACTTTTAAATTTGCACCTGACAGAAATTAATCATTTTCACATGATCTAATTATGTGCTTTTTTTATTTATTTAAAAAGTCTATAATACAGTTAAAATTTGCAAAAAGCTGCAATAAATTGTGTAATATTGGGTCCAAAGGTCATGGACAGTTGTTTTATGACAAATAAAATGTGCCCTCTAAACGCTCCAGTGCAAATGTCAAGATGTTTCCTGGCAATAATCCGCAAAATATAGTAAAATTGAATGCCCTTTTTTTTCTTCTTTTTTTTGCTGCAAATCTTCAGATTGCAGTAAGAGGTGGCATGTTATCTCTAAAAACATCTGACCTTAATCTTAATCCCACATCCAGACAAAGATCATCACTGCTGGCGCTACGACCTGTGAGAAATGCTGCAAAACGGAAAACACAGGACTCTGCTTCACCTGTGGTTATTGCAGAATGAGCATGAGGGCCCACGTTACTGTAGCTGTGAAACAAGCATGCTCACTGTTGTCCGCGCGTCAGCAAACAGCTTTTGCTCTGAATCATCTCTTTATGCTCCGACACACGAGGCGGACTTGTTGAAGACCAAACAAAAACCGATCCTGGGGCTTCTTACAAATTGCAGTTTATCTGAAAGTGAAGGGGGATTCTCATACGCTGAGCTGAGATAACAAGAGCCTCACTCAAGCAAAATAAAGCATTCTTTAAATGCTTTGACTCTGTTTAGCTTTAACTTGGTGTTATAAAAGTTATTTTCATTGTTGACTTAGATTTTTTTAAAGGGGTATCGTGTCAAATGAAATTATATAGCCACAATTTTGCTAAAGCAAGCACAGTGTTTTCTGCCCTTCATTGCCATAATGTAAAGCTTTGTAGATTAGTTACGTTGGCAGGATTTCATTGGAAAAAGGGATGTCATTTACTTCCAGGAAACAATCCTCAGTGGTGAGGTCAGAGCATAAACTTTAATGTTAGATCTCATATTACCGTCAGTAAATCAGATTGGCCGTAGTTTGAAGAACCTGAGAGAAATTCTCATCGGGGAGTCAAGTTAATGGCCACTTTGAGCAAGGCCCGTTCAATAACAGTTCCTCCACCTGAAACAACTCAAACTTCAACATTTCCAAGAATCTTAAGCAAAGAGTTCATACCCGACACTGTTCTTTACCTCACCGCAGTTTTTTTTTTTTGCGAAATATATACTGGATAACTGCTTGGTACAGAACGTATCCTTCTGCCGATCTTCTGGGACTCACAGCTCCCGTGTTCTGATTCCAAAATATCAAGATGGTGATGTGAGTCATTTTAAAAGCAAAGACACTTTTTTTCCAGGGTGATTTCGGAGTATTTTTTGTGTAAGATCATATAAAGGACGAACTACTCAAAGAGATGGAACCACAATCTGATATAGACTCAGCTTATCGGAGGCAGAGTGTTCTAACAGTCACAATGCATGTTGCTAGTGTAGCAACGCAACTGGGGCGAAGAGAAAATAGCAAAAAGTAAACAACTGTACAATAAAAAGAAGTGTATAATATAAACATTAAAAATCCAGGTAAAAAAAAAAATCCAACATTGTTCAGTCAGGTAATCCGGATGGTTAGTTTTATTACTGAGACGTTTTGTCCTTCATCCAAAGGACTTCCTCAGACTGACGAGCCACAAACAGACTCAGTCCCACAAGCAGCACACTCCCATAGTGGACCAAGCAGATGATTTCTGGGGCCCGCCCTCTCCCCCATCAACTCCTCTGAGGCAGCCATAGCCAAAATGGTTCAAAACATCATGTGAGTGCTGCTTGTGGGATTGAGTTTATTTGTGGCTCCTCAAACTGATGAAGTCCTTTGGATGAAGGACAAAACATCTCAAGAAAAAAAGAAACCGTCCAGATGACCTGACTGGACGATGTTGGATTTTTCAACCTGGATTAATGCACATGAACTTTGATGTTTTGAACCACTTTGGCTTTCTCAGAGGAGTTGACGGGGGAGAGAGTGGGCCCCAGAAACCATCTTATCACCAGCAAACTGCTCGGTCCACCATGGGAGTGCGCTGCTTGTGGGACTGACGCGTTTGGGGCTCTTCTGACTGATGAAGTCCTTTGGATGAAATGTCTCAACAAAAAGAGAAACCATCTAGATGACCAGACTGAAGGATGTTGTATAATATAAATATTAAGTATCGCTCCTTAAGTGATTTTTTTTGTCTTTTACTTTGATCAATTCACATTTCTGCCAATGATTTAAAATTCACCTCATTCAACTTTATCAGTCACAATTTATTTTTTTAACAATTAAAAATGATTTATATGTATTTTATGAAAACAATCAAGCAACTGTGAGATTTTCATAAAGCAACATTTCCTATTTTTGATCATTATTTATCTGTACAGAGTGGATCCCACTTTTCATTCATTCATTCAACCTTTATTTAGTCAGGTAAATCTTTTGAACCTCATGGGCTCATTTACGAAAGCGACCTGCTAAAACTAAAGAACAATGAACAGCAGTGGTAGAATTTCCTTAAACAATAAACAAACAAACAATAAACAATAGAAAACAAAAGAGAGAAAAAAACAAAAGAAAGTTTTTTTTTTTTTTTAACAAAGTATCAAAAAACTAGCAAAACATTATAAGGTAGACGTATAAAATCAAAGACAGGAACAAATCTGCATTGGTTTTTGCCAGGATTCCAACAGATTCTGAAAACCATTTAGAGAAGTCAAGGTCGAGAGCTTCAGATCTTTTTGTAAGATATTCCATGAAGCAGGAGCAGAGTAGGAGAAGGCCCTTTTTCCAAGTTCAGTCCTCACTGACGGAACACTGCAGGTAATCATGTCCTGAGAGCGCACACTGTAGCTGCACTCACGCAAAGACATGTAGGAGGAGATGTATGAGGGCAGCAGACCAAGAAGTGATTTAAAGATGAAAATGTACCAGTGGAAGAGTCTGCGTGAGGTTAATGATGTCCAGTTAACCAGTGAATACAGGGTGCAGTGGTGGGTACGATAATCACAACCAGTTATGAATCTTAGTGCACCATGATAGACAACATCCAACATCCGCAGGGTGCTTGTAGGAGCATTCATGTAGAGAATGTCACCGTAATCAATGGAGGGAAGGAAAGTCACAGACACAAGGCGTTTCCTAACATTCAGTGATAGACATGATCTGTTTCTGAAAAAGAAACCCAGTTTAACTTTCAGTTTCTTCACTAGGTTTTCCACGTGGAGTTTAAAAGAGAGATGTGAATCGATCAGGATACCCAGATATTTATAGGAATCAACAAACTCAATAGGGACACCATTTGAAGATAAAATCAGAGGAGGATCTGCTGGAACCGCCTTCCTATTTGAAAAAAACATCCCTTTTGTTTTATCAGCATTTAGGACAAGTTTGAGACGGAACAAATCTGACTGGATGATGTCAAAAGCGGATTGCAGTAACTGGAAAGCCTTAGCAACTGTTTTAGCTCGGCAGTAAACAACTGTATCATCAGCATAGAAATGTAAGGATGCATCAGGGATGCAGTGACCTACATTAGCTATGTAGATTGTAAAGAGAGTGGGTCCTAAAACTGAGCCTTGTGGTACACCATTTTTAACTGTTAAATAGCTGGAAGAAGTACCGTTATGTTGAACACATTGCCTCCGATTGGAAAGATAGTTAGAAAACCAACCGATGGTGTGATCAGAGAAACCGATTTCTGAGAGCTTATGACACAGGATGTTATGATCCACAGTGTCAAAAGCTTTAGACAGGTCTAAGAAAAGTGCAGCACAATAGTCCTTAGCATCCAATGCTTCAACAACATCATTCAGAACCTTCAGAGAAGCACTTCTAAACACAACGTCCCAGTGGCTTTTAAACCTCAAAATACATTACGGCAAAAACTGGTTCATCCCAAAGATCCAGTCCCCCGGCAAAAACAGAGTAACATTGTGTATGCTGTTCAGTGTCAGGAGGGCTGTGATCAGTCTTATATCGGGGAAACTAAACAGCCACTGGCCAAAAGGATGGCCCAGCACAGAAGATCAACATCATCAGGTCAGGACTCTGCAGTCTACACTCATCTCCAGGCCAGCGGTCACTCTTTCAGGGATGAAGATGTTCACATCCTTGATAGAGAGGAACGATGGTTTGAGAGAGGAGTAAAGGAGGCCATCTTTGTGAAAAGAAACCGCCCATCATTAAACAGGGGTGGAGGCCTCCGAGTTCAACTGTCCCCCTCCTACAATGCTGTGATTGCTGGTATCACTCAGCCCTCTGTGAATAGCAAACAACCATCAGGGTGCTAACGATCCATTGTTAGGCTGATGGTCCTCCTTGATCATGTGAGCAGCTGGTTTCAGGCTGTCATCAGCCAACTGGTTGTGTAACACTGTGAGAGGGTGCTATTTATAAGACTGAGCTGAACCCAGCACCTCAGACTGAGGAAGTCTTTCGGACGAAAGACGAAACGTTTCTACAATTTTTTGCTTTGTTTTGTTTTTTTGTTTTTTGAATGTCCAGAGGACCAGACTTAGCTTTTTTAGATTCAGAGAAGCAGTTGTTGTGCTGTGTTTTTTCCTGAAACCAGATTGATGAAGAGGTAAGATGTTAAATGAGTCCAGATAATTTTTGATCTGAGAGTTTATCAGTTTTTCTAGAACCTTGGCTAAGATGCAGAGTTTAGAGATCGGTCGATAATTGTTCAATGAGGTGGGGTCACCTCCCTTCAGCAAAGGAAGAACAAATGCTGTTTTCCAAGCATCCGGAATGGTGTTTTGGCTTATGGACAGATTAAAGATGTGGGTCACAGGGACTGTGATGATATGAGCAGCCAGCCTTAAGAAATAAGGTGGAAGTTCATCTGGACCTGCAGATTTTTTTGGATCAAGATCATTTAACAGTTTATTTACCTCACTGACTGAGAACGGAGAAAAAGAGAAGGTGTGATTAACAGATGGTTGACTTGTAGGAGGGATTTGATTTGTAGAAGTTTGATTATTAGATAAAGTGGCTGATTTTCCGTTTGTAACTGTGTCAAATAATGAACTAGAAGCAACAAAATGTTTATTGAAACAGTTCAGGATCTCGTGCTTATTTGACACAGGAACAGAACTTTACACTTGAGAGTAAAGAACTTGAAAATGCCAAATATGGTCGATTGATGTTGTGCCTGGAGTCCCACAGTAACAGGAGACATTCTGCTTTCCACCAGACTCAGCACATTTTCACACTGCGCCCTGTCTTTAGATTGACTCTGCAGACACGTCTCTAATCACAAGTTCATATGCATAAAGGTGACGGCTTGTAATTGATTGAAGCAGTGCAGATAGTTACAATCATGAATCTGCATTTTGATTATCATACTGTAAATAAACTGGGCCGCAGATTGTTGACGCTTGGGATTGTAATGATCTTTAACTATTTTTATTATGTTAGATCTCAAAACTGGAAGAAGAAATTATATTCTGATGCATCGCTTCAAGCATTGCTAATATTTTTTCATACATTTGCTCTTTTTACCAGACAAGCTACTACGGAGCCACATTTTATTAGCATTGCAATCATAAACCCTCCCCCATCTAATTCATAGTTTAGGAAAATTTACAAGAAGACGATGGGCATGAATAGATTCAGTTCCCTAAGTTGTTTTGCAGTTGGGCCCTTTTGTTGGCAAACCTCAAATAAAACTTAATGTATAAAAACAGCCAGCTGGCATCTTATCCTTGTCATTATCCAAACTATGTTGTGCAATTTTCTTATGCACAGTTTAAAAAAAATCAAATATTCAAAAATATTCAATATTTAAAACCGCTATACATGTATTGCAAATCATAACCAAAGCCTTTTTGGCTTGTAACAATACATTTTGAACACATACAGCTGCAGTTTGACATAAAATCTAAACTTCAGACAGAAACCATTCAAAAATAATCCAATTGAAGATGTTACTGTGTAGACATTAGAAACTGAAACTGAGGAGACTGTGACCTTTAACACAATGAGTTGATGTGTAACTGAGCTTGACATGCAATAAGAACATTGCCTCATATTCTTAAAGGCTGCTAACACAAACTGCCAATCTGATAAGCTTCTTGTTTTACATATCTACTTTTTCAGACTGATATGCACACAAACGTGATAAGCAGACACGTTGTGTTGCTCAGCTAAAACATGCACATTTTTATCTTAATCTTAGTTAAATAAATAAAAAACTCTACACTGACCAAATAAAAATATTTAGAAAACAATATGCTACTACAAATCAATAATTCATTTAATTCAAAGGTATATTTCATGACACCCTGCACTGCTCTTTTGTTCTTGAGAACAAAATAGTTTCTTGTTGTGTTATCAGACATGCAGAGGGCTGTTCTAATAATTGCTGTCTTCATTTAGATGACAGACAGATTTATACTCTATATGGAAGATCTTGTCTCAAAAATGCAGATTATAGATCTTATTACGATGCTAAAGATCTTCAAAACCAAACATGATCAAACAAAGCATGCAAGGCACCATAGAAAAACAATAAAATGAACAAAAACAATGCACGTTGCACTAAAGAAGACTGGAACAGAGTTTTATGGACAGAGGCTTCAAGACAAACGGCTGTGCTTTCTTATTAGAATGCTTCAAGTTCCTAACCCCCACCGTGACTCATGTGAGCGGATCAGAGAATGCTTCGACTTGCTTTGCTGTCGGCAAAGATTTTTGATCTGCACATAAGAATTCTGAGATGGATGTGACTTCATTTTGCGCTGTCATGCTTCACAATCAGTTTTCTGATAGTGCAGGTTCTCACGATGTCTTTTGCAGGCTGACCTAAATTACAACTCAAGGCATTGTCAATACTCGTCATAGAAGAATAAGGAGGATGACATGGCCTCAACCTGCACTGCAGTCATGCAGCCTAATAGAATTACAGTAGTTACATTAGTTAAATTAGTCAATAAGAATTGAGTTTAGAGGAACGGTTTGGGGGAAGTGACAAAAGCAGAACTGTTCTGGGAACGTCTTTAAACAGAATGGAGAGAAAAAGATGCAGACTATTTTATACTGCTAAAATCTGCAAAAATGTGAAAAATAAAAATGCTCTTTAAACTGTACAGTATGCATTAATGGTCAAGGTTTCTTTATTGCCATTCACACCACAAAATTGTGTACACAGGGGCAGTTACATCCAACAAAAGTATAAATTGTAAAAGAAAAACAGTAATGAGATCTAAGATATGAACAAAGAAGAGAGTCAGAGTCAGAGTCAGAGAGTCTTTATTGTCATTTGCACCGCATGTGGTACATGTGATGAAAACGAGATTATGTACACGGGGTCCCAGTTACATCCAACAACAAATGCAAGAGAAAAACAGTAATAACATCTAGAATTAACTAAGAAAAACATCAACTATTAATACACTAAGCCTAATATAGTGGGAATAAACAGCGGCACGAACATGAGTTTGTATGAGCAGATGGTCACAGATGAACACAGCAACAAGAAAACAGATCAGCATCAGCACAATGTGATATTTTGCAGTGTTTATTTTTTATTTTATTTTTATTTATTCATGAGTCTAACAGCCTCAGGGTAGAAGCTGTTCCTCAGTCTAGTGGTTCTACACTTGATGCTCCTCAACCTCCGTCCTGAGGGGAGTGGGGCAAAGAGTGAGTGTGCTGGATGAGTGAGGTCTTTCATGATGCAGGTGGCTCTTTTCCTGCATCTGGAGGTGTAAATGTCTGTGATGGTGGGGAGACTGACTCCAACAGACTTCTGTGCAGCCTTCACCACTCTCTGTAGAGCTTTCCTCTCTTCAACTGTGCAGCCTCCATGCCACACGTTGATGCTGGAGCACAGGACGCTCTCCACTGCACACCTGTAGAACGAGGTGAGAACTGGGCTGCTCAGACCAGAAATATGCTAAACTAAGAATACACTAAGCACTAATAGTAAAAAAATAATAATAATACGCTGAAAAACAGCAGCACGGACATGAGTCTGTGAAATAAATCAGCAGCATGAGATCAGCAGCATTGGTAGTCAGAACAGAACAGAAGCACATATCAACAATCAAGTGGCATCACAGTGATATTTAACAGTGATGATCCTAGTTATGCATGAGTCTAACAGCCTCAGGGTAGAAGCTGTTCCTCAGTCTAGTTGTTCTACACTTAATGCTGTTTAACATTCTGCCTGAGATGAGTGAGGCAAAAAGTGTGTGTGCTGGGTGAGTGGGGTCCTTCATGATGCAGGTGGCCCTCTTCCTGCATCTGGAGGTGTAAATGTCTGTGATGGTGGGGACTGACTCCAACAGACTTCTGTGCAGCCTTCACCACTCTCTGCAGAGCTTTTCTTTCTGCAGCTGTGCAGCCTCCATGCCACATGTTGATGCTGGAGCACAGGATGCTCTCCACTGTAGAAGGAGGTGAGGACTGAGCTTCCCAGACCTGCTCCTCTCAGCCGCCTGATAGAGTCTATGCATATATTTAATCAAACTTGTTCATTTGGGATATTTCAAACATCATTTAGTCTCATTTAAACTAAAGTTGTTGAGCAATTTTAGAGTTTTTAGTTTAGGTAAACCTAACCTAAAAACATTTTGTAATATACATTTGATTACAACAATACTAACATGAATGTGCATTCTTTGAAGGAAGCTGTCCAATGCCTTGCATGCCTAACACTTACACAAAGACCTTGTGATCCCAGAGTACAAAGTACGTGCTGGGGATGATTCTCTACTGTCAGCTAATTTTAGCTCAATGTCTGCAAAATTTACTCAGACATTTTTCTGTTGGCTAGTCAGTTAGTTAGCAATTTTGAATCAGGTTGACTCTAAAAGTTAATCAGTTGTAGATATACCATCAATGATTATTTGCAGTTTCAATAAAATCTTTCCACTGGTTCAAGTTTGCTAACAGCCAAGGTTGACACCAACTATTAATGCCTACGTGGAGTAAGTGGTAGTTTCACACTTTTATTTTTACATTTTACTATTATTATTATAAAGTATTTTTTCACCATTTGAGTTAAGTGTCAAATATCAAATTTTTCATAATCCTAATTTACTTTTACATCTAGCACATTTTATTTAGTATTTATTTATGCTTTCATATTATTGCTGAGTCAATGTAGAAGCTAGTTCTTTACAACTTTGCTTGTGCACTCATGTAAGTCTTAAACTGTTAGACATCAAATATCTTAATGTGAAAAGTGAAGTCACCTTGACCAAAACCTGTTTTCAAACTTTTAAAAAAAAGTCTTCCTCTGCAGGCATCAAGTGATTATTCAGTGTTAAGATTTATTTCATAGCTGAAATAAGTAAAAAACACTTGTTTATTAAACATTTATTTTACAAGAAGCATTTTTGCTGAAATTTATGTACAAACTTACAAATATGAATAATTTAATCATAAAAAAACACAAACAGAACTATACATTGGAGTTTTCACACAGTGGAGCAATAAAGAGGGAGACACTTTGATCAACCCATCTTGGTAATACAGTACAGTATTCTAAAACCCTCTTAGAAATTGTCCCCAACCAGTACCGTGTTAGTTTCAAAATGCTACAAAAACATCCTAAAGAATGAGTGAAAGGTGTACCAGTAATGAAATGAAGAAAACAAGAAAAAGAAACCCACCTTGTGTCATTAAAAAAAAGTTTTAAGTGAGTTGCTGTGAAATACATTCAACAGATGTAATGTTCTTGTATCCTCTGCTTTGCAGTGGATTTAAGGTCATTCGCAGAATAAAAAGGCAGAAATATCAGAATTGGCATTGTGTGTGTTCACATCCAAAACACGTGGGAAAAAAGCCCTTAAAGAGTCGCTGGTTTGTTTGTTTTGCTGCTCGAAATATCACCATTTAGAATTTGTGCAAGATGCTGCGTGCAAAAGGCAGTCGATAAAAAAAAAAAACATGATTTTAAAAGTGAGTCCAAAAACTTTTTGTTGCATAAAAAGTTGGACAACAGTGGTAAGCACCGTCACAGATGACCAATTCTTGTTTAAACATATACGTCAAAAGAGTATTGATCTACCAGAAGTTAACCTTTGCTGCCGCTCATGAGTGTCACTTCATTCGTTGGCGCCGGTGCGAGCCCCTCAAAGGCAAACACAAGTAAGGCCATGCCCCGACAGAGCTGGGTTTGTGGCTGCCCATGGGCTCTTGGCCAATATTTACAGGACAAATACAATCAAGTGAAAAAGTGTTGCAGAGACAGAATGAGTTTTGCTGCTGTGAACGTTTTGCCCCTGAAGCACCAAAACTGCAAGTGCTGAGGTTGCAGAGCGATCAAGGGATATGCAGAAAGTAGCAAAACAATAATAAATAAATAAAGAATCAGAGTATTCTCAAGTTCGCAAACGTGCAATTCCTCCAATTCAGTTGTTTCTTTTTTGTCTTTCTTGGCTTCACAACTTAGATGTTAGGCAAACCCGATGATCTTGATCGTAGTCACAGTTTGGTTGCTCCCGACATAAAAAGCAACTGTTTAATACAAGTTTTCTACGGTGAAATATTAATGGAAACAACAGGAGAGTTGTTCTTTTACTCCTTCATTTCTTTAAGACAACTGTTTGGCTCAGGTTAATGGGCATTCAGCACCTTAGTGGACTTTTATTCACCCTAGTTTGATTGACTTGTGCAACGGTGGACACATAAACCCACACAGCAACTGAACAAAAGCTACTATAAACTTCATTTTAATAAATATCGTTAAAAACACCAATATGGTGAATAGAAATTGTTGCAACTATGGGGAAAAACAAACATCTCCACATAGAACTTCAGTCTACGAGCAGGAACAAAAACACACATCGACGACTGAATATTTAAAAAAAATACACGAGGCACTTTGAATGGCAAACCATGTACAAGAAAAAGACAGATTTTAAATACTCACTAGGTTACAAGGCAAGATTTAAACAAGCCAGATTTAAGTTATCATTTGATCAAATGCTTACAGGAAGTTCAGTTCTTAAAAAAACAAGTCAAGTTGGCTAATTTTTCACAAATCATCAATTTCAAAATTGATCTCAACTTGGACTCTCAAAGTGTGGCGAGAGCTTTGATATCCTTTCAAATGATTCACGCTTGAATACGCATACTTCTGTGCCGGACAAGTGAACAACAAGGGACCAGGGAAATGTCAGGACTTTACATTGACCAAACGGCTCAGGTATTGTCTTCCTTTGCATATTCTTCTACAAGTTTCTCATAGGAGTGGCTGAGCCCTGAACCGTCACTCGTGAAAACGGATCCATCAGATTCAGAGTTCTGATCCTCTTTAGAGTTGGTTTCAATGTTTTCGTCACATGTGGTAATGGATATTTTTGCTTTAGAATCGTCATCACGCTCCTCGTTGTTGTTGTTGCCGTTGTTGTCTTCCAGCTCCTCTAAGTTACTGCTGAGAAAGTTTTCCTCATCAATAAAAGTAATGTTCGCATTATGGATTGTCAGAGGATGGTACTCTTTAGAGTCCCATGTCCTTCGATTTCCCACTCCACAATCTCCAACTCCTTCGCTCTCCATGCCTATGTCCTTGTCAAGTTGATTCTCATACATTTGGTCTTGGTCCAGTTCTGGATCACCCTCCACATGGTCCTCTGTGAGCAGTAAACCGTTGTCTGAGCCCAGCAGGTAGTTCTTAGACTTTGAAAAGGCAACCGTGACACGGTCACTGAAACTGTAACGTCTTTTTTGGCGTGGTGACCGGTCCAAGCTGAGGATGGTGTGACCATTAAACACTGGAGCATCATTACAACTTCTAGAGCGACCAATCTCTTTGGCTGATTTATTTTCTTCAGTGCTGTTACTGGTTCCATTATCCTTTTTGTTTCCAATCTGCTTCATCAAGTCATTGTAGCTGTCTTTCTTTTTGGACAAGAAGCTAAAGATGTTGACGTCATTGGGAGAGGGTGGCAAACGATCGGAGGCTTTGTGAGACTCTTTGTAGTGTTGCATTTCTTCATACGAAAGCTTACGAAGCTTGCGGCGTTTCTTTAAGGCCTTGTGGGCTTCGACCACCATCCGTACTTTCCAGTTGAAAAACAAAGAAAGCCAAGCCAATCCCAGATAAATCCATACTTCGACAAAGTATCTATATAGAGCAGGATACTCTGTATTTGGGTCCACACCTGTAGGAACAAGGGACATGTAAGAAATCTAATTCCAAAGATGTTAAATGTTATATATGCAAGGAAAAATATTTATTTCACAGCTTACCGGCAACAAAGTCCCCAAAACCAATTGTGGTCAAGGTGACAAATGAGAAGTACAAGCCTTCAATGTATGTCCAGCCCTCCTGAGACATAAACACGAAAGGTGGAAGAACTAAATGAAGCAGGACACCCCAGAGCAGAAAAATGGCTGTGCAGGTAAACTGAGCTTTCCTCTGAAAAAATAAAAATAAGAAAATTTAATACTTTAGATAAACGAAAATTTTTCCAAAAATGTGTGGAAATAAAAAGATTCAACCTACCAGTGAAACTCCTTTTTTGGTTAAATACTGGCCCATGTACTTGGCTCTGCCACCAAAGAACTTTCCTAGTTCGCTGATCCAGGTAAAACATAATGGTACTCCAAAGAGCCCATAGAAGATGCAAAATACTCGGCCAGCTGAGGTTTTTGGCGAAATGTTTCCATATCCTACAAGTAATCAAAATTAAAAGAAAATAAGCTGAACAGTTCAATCAATCAATCAATCACCTTTATTTAACCAGGTAGAGCCCATTGAGATCGAGATCTCTTTTACAAGGGTGACCTGGTCAAGTGGTCAGCAGCACACGTCACATTGGCAATAGGCATTTGCACTTATCAAAAAGAAAATAAAGAAAACTACAATCACAGTAAACAGATGTTGACAGTTCAAAACCAACAGGATATGACAGATTTCTATATACATTATATACAAAACAAGCAGACAAAAAAAACCAACAATGACATGTATATTGGATAAGTAGTGGTTAGAAACATCTGCAATGGTCAAGTTTCTTGATGACATTTTCTACTACGGTTGACATAAAGGATCCAGGAGAGATGAATGTTGATAGTTTCAGATCTTTCTGTAAGTTGTTCCAGGCTGAGGGGACGGCGAAGCTGAACGCTCTTTTTCCTAGTTCAGTTCTGACAGGAGGAACTGACAGGAGGACTAAATCGTTAGAGCGCAGGGAGTATTGACTGTGTGATGTTTGTATTAAGGAGGTGAGGTATGACGGGACCAGGTTTAGGAGGGTCTTGTAGATGAAGGATATCCAGTGAGTGTATCTTCGAGTGCTGAGAGATGACCAGCCAGATTTTACGTAAAGCTCACAGTGATGAGTGCGATAACTGGAGTCAGTTAAGTGGAGTTCAATGTAATATCCGTCACTGCAACCTTCTGAAAATCCCATACCGATTGTAGTGATGACTGTGGCGGCAAAGATGACAGCATTTGGCCAGTTCCAGTTGTTAAACGTCTTTCTGCCCGTTATGGTGACCCCTTGGCCTGCAGCATTGGACACCATCTACCAGAAACAAAAAAAAGAAACAAAAAAGAAGAAGCTATGAATGTAAAACCAAAGGAACTCACAATATAAATACATTTATAAATCTGGAAACAAGCAATCACGAAGCATTAAAGATCAAGGTAAATTGACTCAATTGTTTGAAACGGCCCATTGATTTTCTTGGCAATTTAGACAGCAAACCAAGTTTGAAACATTTTAGTTTGAGAAGACTTTCGTTAAGAAGTGGTGCTGTGAGAAGAACCTGAATCATTCATTTATATTCAGCAGGATGTCAGTTACAAGCAAGCTCCATTTCTTTCACCACATCCTTCCTGTGATACATCGATAGTATCTCCAGTACTAATGAGGTGAAACGACAACTAGGTTCCCTGGAGGTTTGCCTTTAACCTGAAGGCTTTAGTTGTTCCAGTCACTGCTTATTTATCTATGAAAAAGTAAAACCAAAGTCTGCACCTCTACATATCAAATTCATAATATGTATACAGTTAAAGTATGTAGTGTTGAATAGCTCTGTTTTTTTTTTTCAATTTTATCCCATTTCACTTAATACAGCAACTAATGCAAAAAGAAAACCTTCCTTGTTCAAGTCATGCATCAACTACATTGGCATTTTAGTTTGGGAAAACCAAAAAAACAAGACATAAAATGCTTAATCAATCATTCCCAACCATACATGTCCTTGAGTTGCCACAACAAAAATGGAAACTCTCCCCTTGGGAAAAAGCAAACACCCCGGCCATGTGTGCCAGGACAATGCATTGCCCCCACACTCTTTCTGCCAGTGTGCTGGCAGGAGAGGAAATGTGCAGGCATTGGCAACATTCACTTAAGCCTTAAAATACTGGAAGATGTTTGCATTTTCAATAATAATAATAATAATAGGTCTTGTGACAGTTCTGCTCTGTAATTTCCAAATATGAGGAGGCCATTCTTTTGTTGGGGGAAGAAAAAAAAAACTATATTTCTTTAGTTGGACTGCAGGGGATTTTTTAGATGACAACATTGATGACAAAGTACGAATTAAAAAACTTCACTGGTTTTCTGTTTGCTTATGACTTTTTTTCCAACTTTTGCCTACAAGCTCAGATCATAACAGTTAATAGTAGGAGTTGTATATTTTTTATAGATTCAAACTATTACAATCAAGCCACTGTGTATAATTGATGATGATAGTGACTAAAAAATGGACTCTTTGCTAATTTACAGCTGTGTATAGAGCAGGCTTCCTCTAACATATATTGTACATACACTGGCTTTTCAGTTACTCCCCAGATATAAAGAACTTTTAGAGGTTTTGAACTTTGGCTATGGCTGCCTCAGGAGTCGATCGGACTGATGAAGTCCTTTGGATGAAGGATGAAATGTCCCAACAAAAAAAGAAACCTTTCAGATGACCTGACTGAACTTTGTTGAACTTTTAGAGGTATAAATGGGGTATCTGCACTAGTAGCCTGTGTTTCACGAAAAGCTAAACTTTTTTTTTTCTTTTTACATTTTGACATGTGAAGAAAAAATATTTTAAAGTGATTGGGTATAGAATGAACAGAACAACCCACCAAAAGCAAAAAATACATAATTAAATAATCATTTACGCTTTCAAAAAGTCTGAAGAACTTGAGATAACTTTGGCACAAGTTTGAAAATTAACTCAGTTACAGATTTATTGACTGCTCTGCTGGGACCAGTATAACATTTTTCAAGTGTGAAGTGTCAGAAGGATTTTCTTCCTAAAAACAGCTACAGATGTTTTTAACGCTTTGGTCGATGGCCTGTGCGTTTAGCTCTGCAGACCACTTCAGCTTAATAAGGATAAGTACATGTTTGTCTGCCAGATTAAAAAATACTAATGCTGAAGATTGACACATCAAAACTGCTGAAATAATAGAACACGAAGAAACAATACTCTTCAGTCTTCACTGATATAACCACCATGGCAGCACTTGAAGTCCTATAGACCTGAGTCTATTGGATTTGTATAATCTTGGGGGAGGCCACGAGTTTATGCCAGTGTAGTAGGTGGAGAAGCCTATCTGACTTGTAGCATACTCAAACCTGGGACTGGGCAGTTGCTGCTATCCCAGTAATGGCAGGACCTCGAGACAGTTTGGTTAAAAAAAAAAAATACAACTTTGAGCCAAGTTTTCAGAGAGTGAAGATGGATCATCTGCCTGGAGCAACTTCTCCTTTTTCTGTTAAGCCATGAGGTTAGAGATTGTCATGGCACGAAAGGTGAGAAGAGATAGTCTTCCAATGTTAGATTTACTAGTTCAAGAGTTTCTGACAGAAATCAGAGTCAGAGAGTCTTTATTGTCATTTGCACCGCATGTGGTACATGAGATGAAAACGAGATTATGTACACGAGGTCCCAGTTACATCCAACAACAAATGAAAGAGAAAAACAGTAATAACATCTAGAACTAACTAAGAAAAGCATCAACTAGTAATACACTAAGCCTAATATAGTGGGAATAAACAGCAGCACGAACATGAGTTTGTATGAGCAGATGGTCACAGATGAACACAGATGAACACAGCAACAAGAAAACAGATCAGCATCAGTATGATGTGATATTTTGCAGTGTTTATTTTTTATTTTATTTTTATTTATTCATGAGTCTAACAGCCTCAGGGTAGAAGCTGTTCCTCAGTCTAGTGGTTCTACACTTGATGCTCCTCAACCTCCGTCCTGAGGGGAGTGGGGCAAAGAGTGAGTGTGCTGGGTGAGTGAGGTCTTTCATGATGCAGGTGGCTCTTTTCCTGCATCTGGAGGTGTAAATGTCTGTGATGGTGGGGAGACTGACTCCAACAGACTTCTGTGCAGCCTTCACCACTCTCTGCAGAGCTTTCCTCTCTTCAACTGTGCAGCCTCCATGCCACACGTTGATGCTGGAGCACAGGATGCTCTCCACTGCACACCTGTAGAACGAGGTGAGAACTGGGCTGCTCAGACCAGCTCGTCTCAGCCGTCTGAGGAAGTAGAGTCTCTGATGACCTTTCTTGATCAGGCTGGTGGTGTTGTTGCTCCAGCTGAGGTTATCATTCATGTGTACACCCAAGTATTTGTAGCTGGAGACCACTTCCACTGCAGACCCACCTATTTTCAGTGGGGCATGGGTGTGTTTGTTCCTTCTGAAGTCCACAATCATCTCCTTTGTCTTCTTCACATTCATGTGAAGATTGTTCTCTTTGCACCAGCTCTCCAGGTGTTCCACCTCCTGTCTGTAGCTGGACTCATCATTGTTTGTAATGCATCCCACCACCGCTGTATCATCTGCAAACTTAACAATATGACAGCCTGGAAGTGTGGCTGTACAATCATATGTGAGCAGAGTGAACAGAAGGGGGCTCAGCACACATCCCTGAGGAGAGCCAGTGCTGAGGGTTATGGTGGAGGAGGAGAAGTTGTGGATCTTCACGGACTGTGGTCTGTGAAAGATGTAATGAAAATGAAAGATGTATTTGGAGATGTTATTACTCCCAAGTGTCATTGTTTGATCCATTATGCGAGATTGATGGAAATGTTTGGGCCTCTGCGTTCATTGTTTGTGATGCGTGAGATTTGAGGGTAAACATCAATATTTTAAAACTGTGGCCCATAACTGTCAAAACTTTGATAAAACTCTGAGCATCAGACACCAATTTAGACAATGCTGGGAGTTTTCTTCACAAAATTGCCTGGGTGAATTTGAAAGTGTGCCTGGAAAAAAAGTATAGCAACTCCATTTTTATCTTTACCTGTTGAACTGCAGAACGCCCTGACAACTAATCACAACCTCTGTAATGTTGATTTTATGAACAAAGTTTTCCAACGTGTGCTAAAGTCAAAATCAACAATGTTAACTAAGACATCGGAGATGTATTCATAATAGATGCCCTGCATTCAGAAGTAGTACCTCTATTTTGGCAAATAAAATACATCTTCAACATTGACACCTTATGGATTCTTTGTGGCAAAAATGCTGATCCCCTATCGTATGACCGCCACTTTCTTGTGTCGAAGTATGTAGAATGGGCTTTGGTGAAAGCAGGAGATGAAATGGACTTCCGGCCAAATGACACTTACTCTGTTGATGACATTTTGAATGTCGCAGTTTCGATATTGTGTATAGGTTTTCATCGAAATGGAAAAATAAATGTGAAAAAGGAAAATGCATTTTAATTTATGTTATCAGAGATTGCGTGTGTGTGGTATGCTCAAGGGAGGCCAATGAAAAGGGTCCTCCCCCCTCCCTTTTTTTTCACTTGAAGGGTACAAAACTGTCATTAAAGGTACAGTTCTACCTTTCATAAGATACAAACTACAAAGGTACAAATAAGCACCCACTGTTGAGGGTACAATAATAGTACCTTGGAGGGTACCATCCCAGTGACAAGCCTTTGTACCCTTTAAGGTACAATTGTGTACTTATTTTTCTGACAGTGTATGGTGGACCTGTCTCCAAATAATTTTACTGTTTTACAGATGGATCTCTTCTGAAGGGGTCAATAGGTGCAGGGGTGCTAATTTTATGCAACTACATATAGTGAGAGAGAGTGTACAAATACCCACTGGGTGTAACTGTATCTCAATCCACCAGTGTGCAACGTCTCTCAAAGACCTTCAGTGTATGGGCAGTTGTCGCCGGCAGTCGGGGTGTTTGTGTTGCACGTGGTTGGAATCTGAGCTGCTACTATCTCCGCTTACCATCCAGAAGTGGCAGAGCTGCGTGGGGTGTGGGGGATTGGTAGGCAGGGCTCTTGGTTCTGTTGACAGGGTGGGGCGCCTTCAACCTTGAATAATGGTAGGGGAAACACTGCACCTATTAGGCGCCCACTCATAGTTCTTCATCTTACCAATACCAATACTCTTCAGCTGCACTAGCTGGACAAGAGAAATTATGTACGAAGCTTCTCTGGCACTGGGAGACTTTGCAATGCAAAAAATACCCAAAGGGTTAAAGGGCCAAAGAGTTCAGCGCCAAATCATATACGTCATAAATAAGAAACGATGTGCATGCTCTTTGAATTGAAGCCTGATTAGCTCAGATTGAAATGGTATTTTCACATGTCTGTCAACTGGATAAATCAGTCTTAATATCTGGAACAATTAAATGTTTTATTACCATAGCAGTATATCTTAGAACTTTAAAAAGCAGCTAGACCAGATTTATTACACAACCAGGCAAGATGTGTGCCAGATTCCTATATTTTGGTGAATGTTACCAAATTACCATACTACAAGTTGAGCCGTTTGGCCTATGCAACAGTTTGATACCAGAAAGAACTGTTAAAAAAAACAGTTATCAAGACAGCTGGTCGATGAGTGTGCCATTCCAGCTCCTTGGTACTTTTCCACTTCCAGCTCAACACGAGAAACAGCTGCTTTCAAGTGAGATTTACAGAATTCCAAAGAGTGACTCAAGTTCTTCACTGTCATCATCGGTTCTTGTGGCTACGTTGCAAGTAACAATAAGATCCAAGCGCCTCCGAAGTTTTAAGATGGATAAAGTTGAGAAACTCTAATTTCATAGCATGAAATGAGACTTTTGTCAAAGAGATTCTTTTATCGACCCATTGGCATTAGTTGTAAATTAGTTATAGTGAATGAAGCTGCAAGCCTTCATTCATAGAAGCAACTTATGGTATTGCTCTTAACTTGAAAAGAAAAACAAAACATTTATGTTTGACACTCAAATGAAATTTAGTTTTATATTTTTTATAGGTTCGAGAGGTCTGATTAATGCTGAATGCATGAAAGACTGACCATAAAATACTTGCATCCCTCTTAGGATTCTGTAAAATCCTAATTACTGAATAACAGTTCTAAACCAGATGTGAAAATGCATCAGTCCATTTAATTTTTTTTTTTTCCACTCTCATTTCCCTTCACAATGAAGAAGGAAAACAACTGTTAAGGTCAGCAACTCCTGACAGCAGACAGGTCATGAGACAAGCAAATTGTTCTAGCAAACAGAGTTTCACTTCATTTTGTCCACATTTCCCAGATCTGACTAAGGGCAACCTCTTCCTTTAAACATGTGATTTATACATGTTGAAACCTGGTTCTTGAGTCATGTGGACAAAACTATTTGCAGAGTTGCACAAAAAAAGTTAAACAAATACTTTACTACAGTTTGCGAAATTATGCAACTAATGACTCAACCACAAGCTGTGGTATGGGAAGGTTAATTTAAACGTAAATATATGGGTAATGCTTCGATTTAAATGCTGATTTTTTTGGCCTGTTCGTATAATATTGATTGGGAAAAGGTTGGTTGGTTGAGGACCCAATGGTGCAGGCAGCCTTGCCAGGGCTGCACCCTCTGGCAGAAAAATGCTAAGTGATTAACAAAAACAAATAATGACAAAACTTCATGAAACCCCCAAACCTTGACTCATATACCATGTCTCTGCAGGCAGGCTTTGGGTACAGGACAAACAGGTACAAATAAATCCCACAATGTTTGGTCTTTTTAGTAAAGATGGTGCAACATTCAGAATGATTAATAAAATGAGATGCATGCACCTTCATGCAAACTCTAATTTGCAGAAGCTTAACGGTCACCCTGTAACTTCCTCATGTGAACCAACATAATAACGATGCTACGGCACGATGTGGAAAATTTGAATTCTGATCTCCAGGAGAGATAGCACTCCCTTCTCAGCACCACCCATATTGCACTTTATAAATGTTTCCCAAGAGCTAATGCTGACGGGCTATAAAATCTGCCCACTTCAAGGATCCTGGAGTTAATAGAAAACTTCTTGTTAATAAAACAGAAAGACTAACTTTTACAAGTGTCGCCTGCTCCCGATGAGCTCACTTGTATAAGATTTAATTGCCAACAAGTTCGGCAAAGTTTCCACAATGGAAATCGAACAGAATCACGAGCCGATGTGTTTTTTACTTGGGTTTAGTTACAGCTCAGACGTGCCTGCAGCAGGTGTTTCGGCAAATAAAAAAGCGTTTCTGGTCCATCCAAATGAGACAATGCATCCAACTGTGTGGCAGTGAATGGGAATAGCTGTCCAACACGCAACTTGGTTTAATCTTTTGAAAGCAGCATGGAACTGAACAGATGGCCCAGTGTTGTCTTTGTTCCCCTGAGAGAACACAGCAGTAAGGAGTGTTGTGGTTTCACATGAGGACCATTCCAAAGTGGGGGAAAGTGCTTCTCTATCAATTTATTTATTTTGTACATAACCCAATGAGTGGGAAATTTTCTAAATCTCCAAAGCAGATTTCTCTCTCCTGACTTCGATCAAGTGGATTTGCAGAGAGGTGCTGGGAGGGGATATTTGAGGGCATATCACTTTTCAGTCCCCCCCAAAACACAAAGAGGAGACGCAAAAAGGGGGGATGGTGGGGACATAAATCTCCCTAATACCGGAAAAGGGGAACAGGTTCAGACATGTCTGGCCTTACTTGAAAGACAAAAATCAGGAAATAAAAACTGGTTCAAAAACAAAAGTCTGGCATCAATCGATATAAAATCGCTGTATACTGGTGCACAGAGGCACTTTGTCAACAATAAATTCTTGTCATTTTTAAAACGTCTGAGTCAAATGCAAAGAGCCACGGTCGCAGAGCTCTGACATTTCAAAGCAAAACAAAGAACATGTCAGGGTCCAAAAAAAAAGAAAGGAAAAAAAGTGTAAAAATCCCAGTTTTGGGTAAAACCAGGGGGTCAGTGGCACCAGGTTTTTCCAGTAAAACACTTTCATTCTGAGCCCAAATTGATTGTGGAAAACACCTTGCAGCCTTTTTGGACGCTGAACACTGAACTTACACAGATCGTGATTAAAACTGTGACATTTGCATTAGAAAGGTAATAAAAAATTAAAAAAAAGAAGGACTAATCAGCATTTTAACTGCCACGAAGTCTAACAGAGATAAGACTTAGTGCTGCAGAATTCAGGCCTTGAGGCGTGCTCTCTCTCAGAGGGTGTGTTGACCCACAGTGATGAACCCTGAACCAAAATCATCTCATTCCTCAGGAGCAAGAGGGAAAACTTGCACATCAGCTGAAGCTCATCTTGTCATATAGAGTCTGCAGCACTTTGTCGTTTCAAAGTGTTAAATTTAACAGCATACCTCTAATATTCTGTCCAGCTCATCTTTGGACAGACAGGGGTAGTCCTCAAGTATTTTATCCTTCTGCTCCCTGTACTGCTCTGCAGCCAACTTCCAGTTGGGCTCCTCCAGGACTTGGAATATTGCTGCTCCAATGGAGAGGTAAAAAATGATGGCAGAGGTCAGCAAGGGGCCTTT
>JBBPBX010019218.1:0-32647 GCA_038048925.1 Garcialebias charrua
TAATAATAATAATAATAATAATGAATTCAATTTATAACGCACTTTTCATTAATGAAAATCTCAAAGTGCTACAAGGAGCAACAGAATTAAATGTCAATAAAACAAATAATAAAACAATTAAAATCAATAACAATATCAGCTAAGATCAAAAGTAGAATCATGAGGAGGTAGAGTATGCTTGGTCGAAAAGAAAGGTCTTCAAGTCGCTCTTAAAGTCAACCACAGACTGTGGGGCTCTTAGACAGTCAGGAAGAGAGTTCCACAGGCGGGGGGCAGCCACACTGAAAGCCCGGTCTCCCATGGTCCTTAATTTGGTTCTCGGAATGTGAAGGAGATTGCTGTTCTGTGACCGCAGCGAGCGGGTGGATGAGTATGGAATAAGAATATCCTTCAGATAATCTGGTGAAGTTCCGTGTAAGCATTGATGTGTAATGAGAGCAGTTTTGTACTGAATTCTGTAGGCGACAGGAAGCCAATGAAGGTTATGGAGAATGGGCGTAATATGTTCAAATTTACGAACTCTCAACAAGATCCTTGCTGCACTGTTTTGAATATATTGAAGTTTCTGAAGGTTTTTGCCAGGGATTCCAATAAACAGGGAGTTGCAGTAGTCGAGCCTGGAGGAGACAAAAGCATGGACGAGCTTCTCAGCATCGGAAAAAGTTAGGGATGGGCGAAGTCTGGAGATGTTTCGAAGATGGAAGAAGCAAGTTTTAAACAGATGCTTAATGTGATTTTCAAATGTAAGATTGGAGTCCATTTTTATTCCAAGATTAGTAACAGAGGTGGAGAGGGGGATGTCTTGTCCAGAAAAGGAAAGTGTTGTTATAGGAGATGTTTGTACCTGGTGAGGGGTGCCAATCAGTATGGCCTCAGTCTTGGAGCAGTTTAATTGAAGAAAGTTCTGATTCATCCATGCCCTAATTGCCTCCAGGCAGGCAGAGAGGGCAGTGAGTGAAGATGGAGATGACAAGGTGGAAGATGAGGATGCTCCAGTCCTGATGTAAAGCTGTGTATCGTCGGCATAACAGTGAAAAGAAATGTTGAACTGATTAATAATTTGACCTAAAGGCAGCATGTAAAGGGAAAACAGCAGGGGCCCCAGAACCGACCCCTGAGGGACACCACAGGAGACACAAACTGTCTGGGACGTGGCGTTGCCAAGACTAACACATTCCAGCCTATTGGAGAGGAAAGATTTGAACCAGTCCAGGACTGTGTCGCAGAGACCGACCTCCACATGAAGACGGTGGAGGAGGATACTATGGTCCACAGTGTCGAAGGCTGCAGTGAGGTCAAGGAGGACAAGGATGGAGGGAGAGCCAGTGTCAGCAGCCAAGAGGACATCATTGGTAACCCTCAGCAATGCAGTCTCTGTACTGTGAGCTGCCCTGAATCCAGACTGGAACTTCTCATACAGGGAGTGTTGTTGTAGGTGATCCTGCAGCTGAGCAGCAACAGCTTTTTCCAGCACTTTAGACAGAAAAGGGAGGTGTGAAATTGGGCGGTAATTAGAAAAAATGTCGGGATCCAAATTAGATTTTTTCAGAAGAGGCCTAATGATGGCGGTTTTTAGAGGCAGTGGAACATGACCAGATTGTAGAGACTGATTTATTATTTGAGTGATAAGTGGGCCTATTGCAGAATGATTGGTTTTTATGAGAGACGAGGGGAAAGGATCCAGGGCACAGGATGAAGGCTTCATTTTCTTGATGATGGCCTCCACCTCACTCTGAACAACTTCGTCAAAGCTGTTTAGGGTCCCAGAATGCAGACGGGTGGGTGGCACACTGAGAACGGGGAGGTTGTGGAGCTGAGATCTGATAGTGTCAACTTTGGTTTTAAAAGATGAAAGAAACAGGTCGCATTTTTGAGCAGAGTCCTCAAGAGTTTGCTTAATGGGATTAAGCAGACGAGTGATTGTGGAGAAGAGCTGTTTAGAGTTTCCAGGGCAGGTGTTGATGATGTTAGAATAATATTTGGAGCGTGCTTCTTTAAGAGAATAGGCGTATGCTTTCTGATGTTCTTTATATGCCTGCTTATGCACAGACAGACCAGATGATTTTACACGTCTCTCAATAGCACGGCCAGTTGCCTTCATCTTGCGCAGCTCATCAGTGTACCAAGGGGCTGAGCGCGAGAAAGACACCAGTCTTGTCTTTAAGGGGGCGTGTAGGTCCAGGAGCTCCCGAAGAGATTGGTTGTAGTAATCCACAGAGTCATCTGCAGATGAATGATTGACAGCGGTCAGGGTGTGAAGATCGGCAGACAGAACATCAAGGGAAATGTTTTTAAGGTCACGGAACTGGATGGGTCGTTTTGGGTTTGAAGCAGGCGAAGATGAAGGCACTTCCAGGGAGATGACCCTGTGATCTGAGACACCCAGGTCATATACAGATAAGTTATTGATGAGTACAGTGTCTGTAATCACCAAATCCAGAGTATGCCCCCTGCTGTGCGTAGGGGCGTCAACATGTTGAGTGAGATTAAGAGAGTCCAGAAGAGACTTAAAATCTGTTGCCAGAGGTGAAGAAGAATTGTCCACGTGGATATTTAAGTCGCCAAGAAAAATAGTCTTCACAGGGGAGGTGCAGAAAAAAGTGAGGAGGTCATGCATCTCTGAGTTAAATGAAACATGCGGTTTGGGAGGTCTATAAATTAATATAACATTCATCAGGAGTGGGGCTTTGAAGCTGAAAGCCAGACATTCAAAAGAGGAAAAGTCCTGAGAAGACAGATGAGACAATTTTAAATTACTGCGGTAGATTACAGCCAGACCACCACCGCGGCCAGTGCTGCGGGCTCTCTGCAGATAACTGTATCCAGAGGGACACGCCTCATTCAGAGAACTGAACACATTTGGTTGGTGCCACGTCTCTGTAAGACACATGAGGTCCAAGTTCTTCTCCAGAATGTGATCATGAATTAAACATGACTTGTTGGAAAGAGACTGCACATTGAAAAGTTCTAATTTAATACCAGTTGGAATAGGAGCTTTTTGAACCGGTTTAAGCAGACTGAAATCCACTCCACGTTTTCCTCGCCACTTCGTGCGCAGAGGACTACAAAGGCCTACAGACGCAGCGTTCTGATGACGCCATCGAGGTGCGACACGTCTCTCAGTCCAGACAGCACTAATCGAATCAGAGTTCGCTTGAGAATAAACAGTTTTCTTTCGAGAGCTTCTATGGATGTAACGAGGTCTACGCAGAAGTCCCAGTTGTTTGATGGTGGAAATAGAAAGAGGAATGGAGCAGTTGTTAAGTTCAAACAACTGCGAAGCGGAATACGTCAACATCCACGAGCCGGTGGAGGCTAGCACAGAGCTAGCCGCTAGCAGCAGGCCCACGGCTCCGAAAAAGATATACAAGAAGGAGAGAGAGGTAACTCGAACGAGCATTACCTTGAAGGAGTACAGGAGAGAGTCCAGAACAGTCCAGAGGACACAGGAAGTTGAGAGAGGCAGCAGGTAAGCGAACAATAAGTGCAGCTACGTGGTTCTCGAAGCTAAATTCGTGTTGAAGCTAGCGCGAGCTAGCAGCCCCTACTATTAAAATGTTCATACAGGTCCAGTGTTTGTATTGTTCCATGCAACTTGAGTATAATAACAATACACCCTCGGTGCTTAGACACTAGCTAAGCATGAAAGCAAACAGGAGAATACTGTTCGTGGTATGTTATGTTCAATATATATGTTTATCAATATATATGTTTAACCACACAATTCTACACAACATCCTCCACAGATAGTTGTAAGTTGGTAATTATGAAACACACACAAGAGAGAGAGAGAGAGAGAGAGAGAGAGAGAGAGAGAGAGAGAGAGAGAGAGAGAGAGAGAGAGAGAGAGAGAGAGAGAGAGAGAAGCCGTGTTTCCATCAAGGTTTCTAGGTGCGCATTTTGAAGTATCGCAGCAGAAAAGCTTAATGGAAACGGCAAAATCCGTATTTACTTTCTCAAGTTCGCCAAAAAGTTTATACGCTCGCTTGAGGTGGTTTTTGGGATGTTCGAAAATGAGCAGATGCGCACAGCGACAGATGGAAACACATTTGCCGACTCGTGCTGCCGAAGCGAACATTCACGTCACGTGACTGATCAGCTGTTTCCGCTCCGGACAACATGTAACATCGCTAAAACTAGTTTGTATGACAGAATAAATACAACTCGACCGATAGCAACACGTACCTGAAATATTCTCTCCATTTTGACGAGATGTGTGGCCAGGTTCTGTTTTCAACTGCTACTTCCTGTTTACTGTAGACATGCGCAGTGCTGACGTCTGACGTAATGACGCTGACGTCTGACGTAATGACGCTGTGCGTGGCTTGGTAGATGCGCTTCAAGCCAGCAGATGGAAACACTTCTGCTTCGCATTAATTTGTATTTACATATTTGCGAGATTTCAAAAATTAGCTCAAAAATCGAAATGAAAATGGATGGAAACACAGCTAGAGAGAGAGAGAGAGAGAGACAGAGAGAGAGACAGAGAGAGAGACAGAGAGAGAGACAGAGAGAGAGAGAGAGAGAGAGAGAGAGAGAGAGAGAGAGAGAGAGAGAGAGAGAGAGAGAGAATGGTTGTTTGTCTCCACGTGTCCCTGTGATGGACTGGAGACCTGTCCAGGGTGTCCCCCATCTCTCTCTCAAAATAATAGCTGGACATGGGCACCAGTGACCCATGTGATCCACAAAGGAAGTGTGTAAGGATAATGGATGGATGGATGGATGGTTGATTGGTTGGTTGGTTGGTTGAACATGTTTTAATATACACCCAGTATGGAAACTGGTGGAAGATGTTTATGGAATAGAAAGGGAAAAAAACCTTTTGATTGTGTTCAGGGAAGAAACAGTGACACTCGTGGAAGCTCTGAGCAAAGTAGATCAGGACAATCCATCTTGAACCAGCAGTAACTCCTCCCACCTCAGCATGCCCCATGATGATTACTGCTACCATTTATAATTACTGCCAAATAATGATTTATTGGCAAAAACATTTATTTTCCTGTCATCCTATTATTTTTTTCCTTCATATTCCTTGTAAGCTGATTAAAAGCCGAGGCCCCAACACTGAACTCACCCATGGCCTCACCCGCAGCTGACGGGGCAGAGACGAGTCCTAACCACATTCTGCTTGAATATTAAGTACGGGATTTGTGTTGCGGGTCTGAAATTGGAAATCACAAGTTTGACTAATCAGCTTTAGAGGTTCTATGTTCGGTGTGTGTGTGTGTGTGTGTGTGTGTATGCACATATTCCCGTGTCTCCAGTGGCAACAGAGTCCCAATGAGCACACACACCGAGCCCTGCTGTGAGTCAGAGTGCTTCACTCCCTCAGCGGGGCCAAATGCCCCAATACACTCACACTAATGCACCCCCCCCCACACACACACACACACACACCCACCACCATATTCACTCCCTCCCACCTCCCATTTAAAAAGAGACCCAGAAATAGCCCAAGAGGCTATTAGTAAAAATACAGTGAAAGGAGGAGGAAGCTGCGGGGGTTCCAGTCCGAAGCCATTCAAGAGAACACTCCAGCATCTGTCTCCTCGTGATCATTTGTTCCTTCACTCCCTCTGCCTCTCTTTTGTTCTGACCAATCAGTGCTTTAGTAAACCAACGTACACATTCTGTCTTGATAGCTGGGGCTTGTTCACTATACATGGTGTTGCTGCAAAATGGGGGTGGTCAAAATAGCATTAATAGAAGGGAACTATACTGGGGGGGGGGTGCAGTGAGCGAACACAACAGGAGTAAGGGAGCAAAAGAAAATTGGGAATAAATGTAGAATGTAAGAAAGAAATATTAATGAAGCAGAACAGCTGCCATAATGGAGAAGAGATGAAATGAAGGGGAAGGGCACAATATTCCCACTAATATTTCACACTCCTTTTCTCTTTTTCACTTTTTATACATTCTGCCCTAACATCGTTATCTTGTTCTAGGCAGGAGTTGTTATTTCCAAGAAGTAGATGCACTCCTCTTGTTTCAAACCACGTTAAAAGCCCTTCACAAATCAGAACTGTAGCTAGTGCTGTGATTTGTGATCATCTAACTCTTGCACAAAATACAAAGTTATGTTCTGTAAGAGCTAAAAAAAATTATAGCGAACACTCAAAACTATTGATAACTGCAATAATACAATTTTTGTCCATTTCGCAAATGTCAAGTGGTTCTAAAGAACAGACATACTTTAAAGAAGATTTGTGCATTTTTTGATGAATCAAGCAGCACTGAAGTAAAATGTTCACTGATTGAACAGAACATTTCTCCTGCTGGACGCGACAGAGAGCACAGATTCATCAGGCCTGCACCAGTTTGCAGGCTCCCAGTAAAGCAAAGATTTTACACTTTGTTCACTCTGTTATGACACGTGTGTACAAGATTTACCAACATTATTTCAGCCCCTTGTTCCATCCATCCATCCATCCATCCATCCTCTTTACCCACTTCTTCATTTTTGGATCACAGGGGTTATGGTGCCCATATCCAGCAGTTACTGTGTGAGAGGAGGGGACACCCTGGACAGCAGGACTTAAACCAAACGAGGCCGGAATGCAAAGAGCAGGCAGGGGTTGGGTGTGGGGTGTGTTGGTGGTAAGGTGGGGGCGCGGGGGGTTCTGGGGGTCCTCCCCCAGAGATTTTTGATTAAAGTAGATGCCATTTCCTGTATTCTGGTGTATTTTACAAAGGCTTATTACAGCAGATTATCATGAAACAAAAGATGTCAACTCTGTTATTATTAAAATCTCTGACTGCAAAGCACTCTTAATGGAAAACCACTGCAGCTCTGCAGGTAAGGGACGTTCACTTCGCTGATTGGTCAGTTGCTGACGACTGGATTGACATGACTTGTGAAAAAATAAAATAAAATCATAGATTTTACTGGCCCGTCATCATTTATTCCATTTTATTCCATATTTGTTCATAAATTTATTATTATTAGCCCTGAAAGTTACCAGATCCAGGCAAACAGTTACGCATCTTGTCAAAATATGAGAGACAGGATCCGGCTCAAATTAAAACCTGCTGGACAGGTCTCCAGTCCATCACAGGGACACCTGGACAGGTCTCCAGTCCATCACAGGGACACCTGGACAGGTCTCCAGTCCATCACAGGGACACCTGGACAGGTCTCCAGTCCATCACAGGGACACATAGAGACAAAATAAAATTAGTCTCTCACTCACACCTAGGGACAATTAGAGTTACCAGTCAGTCTAACATGCATGTTTTAGGTCTGTGGAAGGAAACTGGAGTACCGTATTTTCCGGCCTATAAGTCACAGTTTTTTAAACTAATTTTCGTGTCCTGCGACTTATGGGGCAAAGCGACATATTTATGGATTTTTTCCCCCATACTTTTAGACCAATTTTTGGCTAAGATATGACAGTTTCCATTCATTCTGACGAAAAAAAATGGAGCAGTACCACTTTCAACCGCTAGGGTCCACCGACCGTTCCCAGCTCATGTGTCCGAAAAAAGCCTCCTCTGCTCGGACTCACTCAGTCGCACTCCGGCCTCCTGAACTCTGGAGGTAGGCCTGAACTAGTGTTTGTTAGCAAAATAGCTCAAGAACCACACAACAGATTTTGATGAAACTTACAGAAAGTAATCACTGGATGGATATTTACAACCCATTAGCTGTAGGAGATGTTAGCGCTAAAATTTGATTTATTTATAATTTATTTTCGCGACCGTTTGGAAGACGTCAATGCAAAACAATTTAAATCCAGCAGATTTGACCATTACGTGAATTTATTAAGGAACGGTTAAGCTCAGGAACACTTTTGCTATAATGTCAGCTAACAAATATATTTTTTAAAGTGTTTATCTTGCTAAATTTTAAAGAAATGCATCGGTCCCACCCGTGCTCATAGCGAAACTACTTTTTAAAATCCAGCTGATTTGACCATTACGTGAATTCATTAAAGAAAGGTTAAGCTCAGACACATCTTTGCTATAATTTTCAGCAAACAAATAATTGTTTTTACTGTGTTAATCTTGTAAAGTCATTCCGTGCTCGCTCCCTCCTGTGGCCGCCATTTGCAACAGGGCGGTAACGCGTAACATACACAACATGTCAGTGGTGGCGCATAATAGATGCGACGCATACGGAGGTGCGACACATTTATGTATTTTCCCACTTTATTAGACATAATTGGACTTGCGACATATAGGGCGGTGCGACTTTTCACCTGGAAAATACGGTACCTGGAGAAAACCCACGTAGCACAGAGAGGACATGCAAACTCCACCCAGAACGGTCCCCGGCCAGAATTTGACCTGACAGCCTACTTACTGAGAGGAAACATCTCTACCAACTGAGCCTTGTTCTTTACATGAGACTTTAAAATATATTGTCTGTTTTCCAGGATAGAGACACAAACCCTTTCACAAGTGTACATAAAATGCTCGTCTTTTCTGTGATCCTCCATAACAATTCAAACTTTAACAGTAGTGTAGGAGGTGGTGAAGAGACGACACAGGAGACGGGATGTAGTTCTTCACTTTTAATCAACTCCTACTCAACTGGCGGGAAAACCACCCAACACCGCCTTATATACCAACACAACATCCGGTCCTCTGGACCTTTCACAATAAAAGCATCCTGTAACACATTCGGTCCACTGGGTGTGAGTAGAGCCCCCTAGTGGTCCACCACACACGCCCCCCCAGAACACCCAGTAAGGTCCATCACTAGTCCCGCATTTTAGGTTTGATTAAACGACCAGAACGGCTGAACCTGGGCCCTGCAGAACCAGTCTGATGAAGCGGAGGGCTCCGAGGAGGGCCTGCAGAAGATTCGGGCTCCAATGGATGTTGAGAGTCTCTGGCAGGGGGACAGCAGTCCGTTAACAATGTGGATGGAGGTCTGCCCCTGCGAGGAGCCTGGGCCGTAACAACCTGATCATCTGACACAACATGAGCTGGTTTAAGCCTATCGATACAGACAGTCTCAGTACGACCCCCTAAATCTAAAAGGAAATGTTTTGGACCTGGTTGAAGAACCCGAAACGGTCCATCATACAAAGGCTGTAGTGGTGTCCTGTGTGCATTGTGTTTGACAAAAACAAATTTAGAGGACTCCAGACTCTTAGGGACAAATGACTGCGGTAAACAATGATGTACCGGGCCAGGGACACGAAAAGGGGCCTCCTGAGGTGAAAAATGGAGCAACGGTGGAGCAAACTGTGGTGAGGGTACCTCAGGTAAAAACTCACCGGGGACGCGCACAGGTTGACCGAAAACCAGTTCAGCCGGGGAGGAGCTCAGGTCCTCTTTGGTTGCGGTACGTAAACCCAACAAAACCCAGGGAAGACGGTCAATCCAGTTGTCACCGGTCAATGCAGCACGCAGTGCAGCTTTCAATGATCTGTGAAACCGTTCACACAAACCATTAGCTTGGGGGTTGTAAGCGGTGGTCCTGTGAACGTTAGTCCCCAGACTCTTGGCCATGGTAGACCAAAGTTCAGAAACAAACTGCGGGCCCCGGTCTGATGTAATGTCTGAAGGGGGGCCAAAACGCGCCACCCAGGTAGACAAAAATGCCCGGGCCACCACTGCAGATGTCGTGGATGTCAAAGGAACCACCTCAGGCCACCTGGTGGTCCGGTCTATCATAGTCAGCAGATGAGTAAAACCTTGTGATGGAGGCAGAGGGCCCACCAGGTCTACGTGCACATGATCAAACCGCCGACCTGGGATGGAGAAGGGTTCCAAAGGTGCTTTGGTGTGCCTGTTAACCTTAGCGCGCTGGCATGGGACACACGCTGCTGCCCACTCCTTAACTGCTTTACGCAGACCGGGCCAAACAAACTTTGAACTGACCAGTTTCACCGAGGCTCTAACACCTGGATGAGAAAGGGAATGTAAGGAGTCAAAAACGCGGCGTCGCCATGAAACTGGAACCAGGGGGCGGGGCCTGCCAGTAGAAACATCACAGAGCAGGAGGGGACCTCCGTCATTCACCTGCCGTTCCTCCAACTCGAGGCCCGTGGGCCCGGACTGGAGCTCGAGTATTTCTGCGTCGCTACGTTGGTCCGCAGCCATAGCAGAAAAATCGATGCCAACGTATACGGGAGAGATCAGCACCCGGGAGAGACAGTCGGCCACCACGTTGGATTTTCCAGCCACATGCTGAATGTCTGTAGTAAATTCAGACACCGCTGCGAGGTGGCGTTGCTGGCGAGCAGACCAGGGGCCTCATGTATCAACCGTGCGCACGCACAAAAACATTGCGCACGTCACTTTCCACGCAAAGTGGCGTATGTATCAAATCTGATATGAACGGGAATATCTGCGCATCCACGTACAAATCCACGGCTGCTCCCCTGCTTGCGTACGCACGTTTCTGTGGTTATTGTTCCTTTGGCGACACTTACAGGTTATTCAGAGAAACTGTGTCCATGATATGAAAATAATCATAAATCCCACCAAACACACATGATTAACAATTATTACATCCACATGGACGCAATTAGATGAGTGGATATAAAAGCATGCGCCAAATAGTGGCAACGATATTGACAACAATGAGATGTGATTTCTTTAAATAAGAAGTTAACCAAGCTGTACCAACACGCCTACGTTTAGGTCAGTGTGTAGCGCGGTTGCCTTTAGTTCCAAAGGTCATGAGTTCGAATCTCGCATGGTACAACGTTTCTCTTTTTTTTTTCGTTCCAGATTTAAATACACATGAAAACTATTTACAAAACAAGAAATCGTCTGCTTCCTTTCATTTCATGTATTGTTCTATTTCTTGTTGTTTTATTAAATAGTTTTCCTGTGTTCTTTAAATCTGGAATGAAAAAAAAAAACGTTGTACCAAGGGGGAGTCGATCTCACGACCTTTGGGACGAAGGGCGGGCGCGCTCACCACTAACCTATACAGGCATGTTAGAGCAGATGGGTCAACTTCTTGTTTAAAAGTGGATGGTATGTTTTGCGCTAGGCGTGCCGAATAAAACCTTTTTCCGTGCTTCTCTGCCTCACTCAGAAGTGATTCCTGTTCACAGTCCGTGAAGTTCCTCTTTTTTCCACGTTCCGACATGATTTGCAATGGAGCAGAGACGACATTCCTGTCGTGCATGGCATATTTGAATGACTTTGCATATTCATACGGAGGCGTGTCAAAGGCGGAGTCGGCCACTCTCTCATGTGCGCTCAGTTCCACGTTCATCGTGATGTACAAAAGGAATGTGCGTGGATTCAGGTGTACGCAGGGTTTGATAAATCTGGATTTTTTTGTGCGTAGACACTTTTCTGGATTTGTCCGTACGTCACTTTTCAGTAAGAAATCCACGCAAGTCTTTGTACATGAGGCCCCAGGGGTCAGAAATGTTTGACATCGCAAACACCAAGGGTTTGTGGTCAACATATGCAGTGAACCGGCGGCCCTCCAGGAAAAACCTGAAATGGCGTGTGGCCAGGTAAAGCGCCAGCAACTCTCTGTCAAAAACACTGTATTTCAGCTCATTGTCCCGTAGCGTACGGCTGAAAAATGCAAGCGGCTGCCAAACCCCGGAAACCTGCTGTTCTAACACAGCCCCCACCGCAACATCAGATGCGTCGGTTGTTAAAGCTATTTGCGCCGCTGGGGATGGATGGGCCAAAAGGGCAGCAGTGGCCAGTGCAGCTTTAGCATCACCAAATGCCTGTAGGCGTTCTGGTGTCCAGTCAACACTGTCGTTGGGCTTTTTCTTTTTCAGCGCTCCATAGAGCGGACGCAGCAGTTGTGCTGCCCTGGGGAGGAAACGGTTATAGAAGTTAACCATTCCCAAAAATTCTTGTAGCGCTTTAACAGACTGGGGCTGTGGGAAATCTGACACCGCCTGCACTTTGTTTGGTAACGGGACGGCACCACTTGCAGAAATGCGGTGGCCCAAAAAGTCAATGACTGGCAGCCCAAACTGGCATTTCGCTGTATTTACAATCAGGCCATGTGCTGCCAGGCGCTGAAAAACCTCACGGAGGTGGGACAAGTGCTGCTCAGCCGAGCTGCTAGCCACCAGGACGTCATCCAGGTACACAAATACGAAGGACAGACCCCTTAGGACTGAATCCATCAACCGCTGAAATGTTTGTGCTGCACCTTTAAGACCAAAAGGCATGCGCAAAAACTCAAAAAGGCCGAAAGGCGTGATAACAGCGGTCTTAGGGACATCCTCCACATGCACAGGAACCTGGTGGTACCCCCGTACTAAATCTACTTTAGAAAAAATGGAGGTCCCAGCCAGGTGCACTGAAAAATCCTGGATGTGGGGGATGGGATAACGATCGTTCTCTGTGATGTTATTAAGGCGGCGGAAATCCCCACATGGCCGCCATTTGCCATCTGCCTTGGGCACCATGTGGAGGGGGGAGGCCCACGGACTGTTTGAGCGTTGCATGTTAGCAAACTCTTCCTGTGCTATTGCTAGCTTAGTAGCATCAAGGCGGCGTGCACGTGCGAACACCGGGGGGCCCGTTGTGGGAATATAATGTTCGACCCCATGTTTTGTGTTTGTGTTTGCAAAATCAGGAACAGTCAGCGAGGGGAATTCAGACAATAAACGCTGAAACACATTACCCGAAGCTAAAAAGTTAGCATGCATTAAAGGCCCAGCTCCTCGCGTCTCACAAGGCAGTGACGAAAAAGACACAGCGTCGATCAAACGTCTGTTAGCTAAATCAACCAGGAGCCCGTGAGCACAAAGAAAATCAGCCCCTAAAATAGGGACTGAGCTAGCAGCTACCACAAAGTTCCACTGGAAGTCCCGTTCATGGAAACGAACAGTCACCAACCTTTCGCCAAACGTCTTGATGGGATAGCCGTTAGCCGCGGTTAGCTGCGGCCCGCAGCCTTCTGCTAACCTGTCGGAGCCAGTCGGGGGAACGAGGCTCTTCTGCGAGCCGGAGTCCACCAGGAACCGCCTCCCCGACCTCGAGTCTTCGATGAAAAGCAGCCTTTCCTTGTCGCCAACGGCCGCGACTGCTAGCGGGCGCTGGCGTACTCGTTTCCCTGCGGCTTGAAACTGCACGGTGGGACACACCGTCGTGCTTTGGCGCCAAAACGCTGGTGGAAGAAACAAAGTGCGGCCCCTGACCGCCTGCGGGCGACTCCTGCTACGACCGCTGGCTCGTCCGGCGCTGAGGGCGATGCTTGAAGCTCGGGCGCCGCTGGAGATCCGGGGACCGCCGCTTGGACCGCGAACGTCCTCGCAGCCAGCAGGATGCGGTCGGCTTCGCGGGCCAGCGAGCGGTAATCCTTCTGCTGCAGAAACGGGGAGTTGGCCAGGGCTGTGCGCACTGGAGCCGGAAGCCGGCGGAGGAAGAGGTGTAGAAAGAGAAACTCACAGTCTGTTGATCCTCTCAAAGACAACATGCCTTCCATGAGCTCGAGAGCTGTGCCGTCGCCCAAATCAGAGAGGGAAAACAGTTTCTCGGCGCGCTCCGCGTCTGAGAGCGTGTAACGCTGCAGAAGGAGCTCCTTGAGGGCGTCGTATTTTCCTTGTGCAGGAGGGTCTTCGAGCAGGCTCATTACCCGCTGGGTGGACAATGGGTCCAGTGAAGCGACCACATGGTGGTATTTGGTGTCGTCTGCAGAGATCCCGCGAAGAGCGAACTGTGATTCGACGTGGGCGAACCACGACCGAGGTGCGTGCAGCCAGAAGTCCGGGATTTTAACGGCCACCGCAAAAGCGAGCGGGGCCGCCGGTGGGGGTTCCACAACCGCGGACAGCTGAGGAGAGCTGGCTGGACCTTCAGATGTCGTCATATTCAGTTCACGTAGGTCACCAGTGTAGGAGGTGGTGAAGAGACGACACAGGAGACGGGATGTAGTTCTTCACTTTTAATCAACTCCTACTCAACTGGCGGGAAAACCACCCAACACCGCCTTATATACCAACACAACATCCGGTCCTCTGGACCTTTCACAATAAAAGCATCCTGTAACACATTCGGTCCACTGGGTGTGAGTAGAGCCCCCTAGTGGTCCACCACAGTAGCATCAAAAACCTGCTAAAAGTATGTTTAAGCCGTGTAAAGACATTGGCCCTCATTCACGAACCGTTCGTACGCACATATTTGTTCTTAAACTGTGCGTACGAGTGATTTAGGATCATTTGTGGCATTCAACAATGTTTTCGTATCCTAAGATTTTTCTCAGATTTGAACAAAATTTACGTGTGCTCCAGACCTGTCGTATATTTTAAGAGCGTCAGTCTGCTGTCATCCAGATGGAATTTCTCCACTATAACTTCATATTTCGTTATTTAGAATATATTTAGAGTTTTAAAAAATCACGCACCACAATTGTTTTTGACAATAGGTTATTCTGTTTGAAGTCGAATTATAATTTCAAATGTAATAATGACTAACGGATTAAAGTATTTAAATTAAAATCAATTTGTTATCAATGCCGTTTTCTAACACTACAATATTAATATGAAGATCTCAAACTAAAACCAACTTAAATTATGAATTAATTTAAGTTTAATTTGTCTCGGTAACGCAGACTTTACCTTGACCTCCTCCTGTTGCAGTCATAGAGCTCCGATAGCTCAGTGAGATGAGCGTTGCGTTGCAGTTCGGAACCTTATGGGTTCGAGTCCCACATGGGACAACGTTTTATTTTTTCTTCTTTTAATTCATTCCAGATTTAAAAAACACAAGAAAACTATTTACAATACAACAAGATATAAAGCATAAAGTATTTTAAATCTGGAATGAATAAATAATCTAAAGAAAGAAGGAAAAAAATAGTCATACCTTGTGGGAATCAAACCCACGAGGTCTAGATAAGGTTAGGAGCACCTAACAGCCCAATGCGTTACCCAGTGTGCCACCAGGACGTGCGTATATTATAAGGTCCACATTTATTATAAACACACATTCTTTGGCTTTAGCTGGTCCTTAATCCCATGAGTGACGCTGCTAATAAGGACAGATTTTCTTTTCTCGATCTCGGAGAGCAGAACTTCAATCTCCACACCCGTAAAGTTAATCTTTTTACTCTTCGCTGTCATTTTATGAACGAACACGTCCTGCTGTCAGAGGCAGGAAACGTAGCCTTATATGGTGTTTTGAGGGGTGGGAATTATGTAAATAACCTCTCCGCGTGCACGCGCAGGTGGATAGAACAGGTGGAATTCATCATACGTACGCAGCTCATTTACACACTTTTCCTGAGGATAGAAGAGTTTGTTGAATCTGACGTGGCATGTTCGTACGAACGCTTCGTACGAACAAAAGTAAGAAAAATTTAGGATAAAAATACGAACATGTTCGTGCATGAGGCCCAATGTTTTGCATTGGCTCCCTAGCAGTGGAAAATCTAATTGGTTTCTGTTTTAAAAATCCAGTTAAGAACTATAGCACCATTTAGGTAAATGTTTAGTGAATGAAGCCTGTCTGTAATGTCACAGCATCCAACATGTTGGTGTTGGTTTTTTATTTAATGGATAAAAATAAAACATGTCCTAAAGTCAGAAATCAACAGATACCGTAATATACATTTTACACACACAAAAAAAGCAGTGTTGCTGAATATCTGTAGACCATGGAGCAAGAGGACAACAAAGAAAAATTGTACAACTTATTGCTACAGACTGAGATGACCTTTTGTTCAGTCAGAACTAATTCAATAAGCTTGACAATATTAAAGTGCCTTTTGTTATTAACTTCTACAGTTATTTCTTCTGGCACAAAACTCCCCACCCTCCGATCACTGTTGATACTGAGAGATACTAATGTGATTCCCTTGAATAAGCTTGTTTTCCTTTGACAAGAAGCCGGCCTCGAACAACTTTGGCTCTGTTGTGATCTGTGATGACATCATGAGCCCATTACAGGGGACCAACAAGGCCTGTACTGCCATTATTCTGTCACAAGGGACTACGAGCCATTTTACAGGCATGCTGATGGCATTAGAAATGTCTGGTGGCCTCTACAGGCTTTTACTGGCTTCCAGGTTGAGCTCAAGCAGGTTCAGGTGACCTAATGAAGCATTTGTCTCATTTTGCTGCATCTCTTTTAAAGTCAAGTCTGAGCTGCAGCAAAGGCCTTTCTGGATTAAAAACAAAAAGCTTATAACAAGAAATAAGTATTGAGGCTGTTCCAGCTTTATGGGGTCACACGGTCAGAGCAAAAAAAAAAGAACAAGCAACAAACCTACCGTTTTGTAATTTGATTGCATAAAAGCCTAAACCCACCCTACTGGTATTATTTTAATGTGACTCATGTAATTTAACACCACTCTGATGAGAGTTGAAAATGATCCATAACAGTAGTGAGTTGGTGAGTAACGGCTGACATTAATTGTGACATTTTTAAATCAGTTGCCAACATGACTACGGATTTTATATTTGAACAATTCAAAACTAATGTACAAGAAAATGTGTAAATGACAAATTAATTCTTAAATGTGATAAACCCATACTAGGTTATCGTTAACTTATTTCAACACTCATGAGCAATCTTAATTTTTTAATTGGTGCTTAAGACAAATGAATGTGTCACTGGCTGGGATTTTTGGATTTGTGATGTCGTCAGCTCCCTGTTAGGAAAAATGCCATTATCATGACAAAAAATCATTCAGTCTCTCACTCACACCTAGGGACAATTTAGAGTTACCAGTCAGTCATGCATGTTTTAGATCTGTGGGAGGAAACTGAAGTACCTGGAGAAAACTCGTGCAGCACAGAAAGAACATGCAAACTCCACCCAGAACGGTCCCCGGACGGAATTTGAACTGGCAACCTCCTTACTGAGAGGAAACAGCAACTGAGCCACCGTACCACCTTGTTCTTTACATGAGACTTTAAAACATGTTGTCTGTTTTCCAGGATACAGACACAAACCCTTTCACAAGTGTACATAAAATGCTTGTCTTTTCTGTGATCCTCCATAACAATTCAAACTTTAACAGAAGTAGCATCAAAAACCTGCTAAAAGTATGTTTAAGTCGTGTAAAGACAATGTTTTGCATTGTTTCCCTAGCAGTGGAAAATCTAATTGGTTTCTGTTTTAAAAATCCAGTTAAGAACTGTAGCACCTTTTAGGTAAATGTTTAGTGACTGAAGCCTATCTGTAATGTCACAGCATCCAACATGTTAATCTGAGATCCGATTAGCCTGTGGAAGCTTGTTCAAGGCATGAGGATTAGAATGATCATGGCCCAATCTGACAAAAGACCAAAGATACTGCGCTTAAACTGCTGTTCTGAATTAATTGTATTGATCCAGAAAACTTGTGAACTTACATGTTTCGATGTGGGTGAAGTGCATTTAATGGTGTGTCCTCTGCACACTGGCTGGCTTTCAATTAGAATGAACCAATTGCTAAAACTAGTTGCACCCCAGTGACCACAGAGATTTTTGTGCACAACCTATGCTGTCATTTGATGTGGAAGAAAGGCCAATTCTGATTTATTTATCTTGACATCTTTTATTTTTAGCATTATGTATATCTTATCCATTATTAAACAAATATGTAATTGCTTTACAATTATATCTAATAGTTTCTCAATGACCAAAAGTTAGAACGCAGATGTGGGCATTTCTTAATCGCTTATTAGAGCAGACAATGTAGAACATTAACAATAATGCTCACAAGACCGTAAGACATCAGGCTGCTTACACATCTAGTACTGCTTTGTTAAAGTGTTTCTAGGAGGAAAAAATAGATACATAAAAAAGTCTAATCAAGTAAATTAGTTTTACCACTGAAGCCACTTTTACAACTGCTAATGTCCAGCAATTAAATCAGCATGTGGTGCATTCAGTGTTAGATCAAATGGTGGGTGATGTGAGCAGAACTCCATTTGGAAAAGCTAAAAATGCAAAACCTGGAAGGATTTGCTGATTTTTATTAAATTATTTAAGCTTTGGGTTGCAGAGGTTGGTCCAACTATTTTGTAAAGGACTACATCATCCCATATGGAGGCTTAACATGGATAACAAGTAAAAAATAAAGGACACAATTGATCAGCTTCAGTCGTTTGTAAAACTCTCTCTCAATTACACTCCATAACATCCCTGAAATAAAATAGAAATAACTATTGTAGTTACTGGAGAAAGTCCTGATGATGCAACCCTTGGACCATATCAGCCTGCAGGACAGCACAATGCCAACATATCATGTTGTTTTAGACAGGAGATTTGTCCTGACATAAAACAGTCAGAGCTGCCAGGTCATTTGAGGCCCTCAAGGGCATGACCCAACCATGAATAGGATAAATAAAACTCCTTCTTTGTCGTCTTCCTCTTGTTTAAAAAACCTGCTGCACGCAAAATTCCAAGGCGTGTTGGTCAGGTCCCAGATGCAGAACATCACAGAGATGGATTCAATTTAGTTTATTTATTTATATACCATCAAATCACAATAAAGTTGTCTCAGGGCATTTTACAGGAACATTCACATACATAAATAAGCCAATTAGTAAAGTTCTCCATCTAAGGAAGCAGAGACAAGTTGAATCTTGGCTTTGTTGCAGTCTCAAAAAAGGCGTTCAATGCAGGATCAACTGGACTTTATTTGTTGCAGTTTGTTGCATTTGTTGCAGTCTCCCATCCTGATCAAGCACAATGGCAACAGTGGAAAGGAAAAACTCTCTTTTAACAAGAAGAAACCTCCAGCAGAACCAGGCACAGGACAAGCAGCCATCTGCTTTGACCGGCTGGTTTGAGAGGACAGGAAGGAGAGACAAACGAACACAGAAGGACATGTCCAGATATAAGTCCAGGTGTACCTGAAAGACAAAAATAAACTAAAATAAAAACCACATGTTAAGGAAAGAAAAAATAAACTAAAATAAAAAACACATGTTAAGGAAAGAAAATAATTACAAATACAAAACAGGTTGATCAGAGTAAGTAAAGACAGTAGCAGAGTGAAACAAATGTGGTCAGTTTGTCCTCCAGCAGTCTAAGCCTATAGCAGCAGAACTAAGGGACAGCTCAGGAAACCCAAGCCAACACTAGCTATATCACAATCCTCACGTTTTGAACCCATTTAACCTCCACCATAACCTACCATCCACCGTCTGTCCTCCACCATAACCCTCAGCACCGGCTCTCCTCAGGGATGTGTGCTGAGCCCCCTTCTGTTCACTCTGCTCACATATGATTGTACAGCCACACTTCCAGGCTGTCATATTGTTAAGTTTGCAGATGATACAGCGGTGGTGGGATGCATCACAAACAATGATGAGTCCAGCTACAGACAGGAGGTGGAACACCTGGAGAGCTGGTGCAAAGAGAATAATCTTCACATGAATGTGAAGAAGACAAAGGAGATGATTGTGGACTTCAGAAGGAACAAACACACCCATGCCCCACTGAAAATAGGTGGGTCTGCAGTGGAAGTGGTCTCCAGCTACAAATACTTGGGTGTACACATGAATGATAACCTCAGCTGGAGCAACAACACCACCAGCCTGATCAAGAAAGGTCATCAGAGACTCTACTTCCTCAGACGGCTGAGACGTGCTGGTCTGAGCAGCCCAGTCCTCACCTCCTTCTACAGGTGTGCAGTGGAGAGCATCCTGTGCTCCAGCATCAACGTGTGGCATGGAGGCTGCACAGTTGAAGAGAGGAAAGCTCTGCAGAGAGTGGTGAAGGCTGCACAGAAGTCTGTTGGAGTCAGTCTCCCCACAATCACAGACATTTACACCTCCAGATGCAGGAAAAGAGCCACCTGCATCATGAAAGACCTCACTCATCCAGCACACTCACTCTTTGCCCCACTCCCCTCAGGACGGAGGTTGAGGAGCATCAAGTGTAGAACCACTAGACTGAGGAACAGCTTCTACCCTGAGGCTGTTAGACTCATGAATAAATAAAAATAAAATAAAAAATAAACACTGCAAAATATCACATCATACTGATGCTGATCTGTTTTCTTGTTGCTGTGTTCATCTGTGTTCATCTGTGACCATCTGCTCATACAAACTCATGTTCGTGCTGCTGTTTATTCCCACTATATTAGGCTTAGTGTATTACTAGTTGATGTTTTTCTTAGTTAGTTCTAGATGTTATTACTGTTTTTCTCTTTCATTTGTTGTTGGATGTAACTGGGACCTCGTGTACATAATCTCGTTTTCATCACATGTACCACATGCGGTGCAAATGACAATAAAGACTCTCTGACTCTGACTCTGACTCATATGCAGGCAGCAGGCGAGTGAGGTAGGAGTTTAAAATAAATAAATAAAAACATTTATTTTAAATAACAAAACAAAAGGCTGGCGTGGCAGCAAAACTTACAGACTGGAACAGGCAGGCAAAACAGGAAGGTTCAGATTCAGACAGATCACAGGAACAGAGGAGGACTAAGATGTCTGTGTAAAAACAGAGCAATGACAGGACGAAGAGTGGAGGAGAGAAAGGCTTTTTATAAGACAGAGGGAGGGTGAGTAATGAGAGCACCTGGGCAGGTGGCTGATGAGAACAGGTGTGAATGATTAAGACTGAGAAGGAAGACTGAGGAGTAGGGTTGGGCATCGTTTGAATTTGAGCGATTCCGGTTCCGATTCTTCGTTTCAATTCCCGATTCAGATTCTTTTTGTAGGTGGGGTTGAAAAAAGACATGTCAATTCAGTTCAGTTCAGTTTATTTATACTGTATAGTTCCAAGTCACAACAGAAGTTGTCTCAGGGTACTGAACAGAAACAATCAAATATAAAAATAATAAGTTAACAGAAACTTTCATATAAAAATAATAAGTTAACACTATTTATCTGAGGAGACTACTTTGAGTTTAACTCCATGTTATAAAAGAGCTACAGTAGTTTGGCAGAGTTCTTTCAGGATGAAATAATTTGAACTTCTATTTGAATTTTAATATGAACTTTTTTCTTTTTGTTAAATTTTCTATGAATTTCTCCAAGGGCTAGTTTCAACCAGTATATAAATTTCAATATGTTATGCGTTTTCTTTTCACAGGGGTATACTTTTACAAGAGAGCCTTTATGTTTGAAAACCTCATTGAAACACATTTCCACATGTCCAGTGTGTGATGCTGCAGTCATGTTACTGAGCTCCCACTGATGAGCTAACCTGCTGCAGAATAATAACCAAAATTATTATTATTATAATAAAAAAGAGCAACTTGTACAATCCAGTCCAGGTTAGCAGCAGGTACAGTATAAAATCAGAAACTGTTCTTGTTGAGGAAAATGATCATACAGTATCTGCTTCTCAGGTAGTATGTGTGAGTGTTCTGGACAGACAGTGTCTCCTGCAGTGTAGAACATGTTTGCTGGGTGTAGAAGAAGCTTGAACACGTAAATATGAGAATGCAAGATGTGACAGCAAAGGATACGTCTTGTGATGGTTCCACCACCAGCAGCAGGGTCCTCAGACAGATTGGCTGGTGGAATGTCCTGGTATATCTGAAGCCCTCTCTCCACTTGTTTCTTCATGAACATGGAGCTGTGACATTACGTTATGTGCCTCTTCTTCAGCAAAAAGCTCCTCCAGTGGAGACTTTCTGGACAGACTGCAGGGAGGTGGTTCCTAAACAAACAACAGGTTCAACAGTGTTATCAGTAAAAAAAGATTATTAAATCATTATTAAGATTGAGAATGTATATAATTTCAGCTATCATACACTTACACTCTCCTCCTCATCCTCCACTCCCACACTCCCAGGCCTTTCCTCAGACTGCATTGTGACCACATCATCTCCACAGTCTTCCTCTGTTGACCACAAAGAACATTACTAGTATTTAGATTTCAGATTTTAATAGCAGAAAGGACAGTTGTGCATGAATGACACTTCACCTGCTCAATCATCTTTCTCTGGATCTGCTCCCAGACACACCATCCATCTTCTGTTTAAAGTGCACAGCAGTTCTTCTCCACCTTATAACAAGATGATTAACTTGTTTGACAAGTGGTCCATGGTAGGTGGTGTGTACTTGGGTTGATGGTTTTCACCATGTCCCTGCAAACATTTAAACAAACACGTCCCCGTTACTGTAACGTTAGCTTAGGATGGACAATTATTAGCTCTGTTGTTATTGCCTAACTAACCTAAATGTTGGTGATTCCACATCTGAAAAGTGATGCAACCTTTTCACAACATATGCTGTAACTGTACTGTGGCACTCTTCATTCAGTTACACCAACGTATTTCTCTTGGATGCTGTGGTGAACAACGTGGAGCCTGGCTAACATTAGCCATTTCAGGTCATTTGTCTAAGAAAAATATACGAGCTAACGTTAGCATGGTGTTTGTATTTGAGCTGACCTACCGCTTTAAGTGGAGTATAACTTGTTTGCTGCCTTAATATTGGTATGAGACGTAGTTTATCGTTTTATTTACCTGATGGATATGGAGAAGAAGGCAGCGAAAAGTCAGACGGAGTGCCACTCTGTTACTTCTGAGGGTTGGACCCTGTCCGGAGTTGGATGCAAAAATAATCCGGCGGAGCGCGTCAAAGACAGGCCACTATTTTACTTCTCCACCCTCTTTTGGACTATATAAAATTATCGCAAGTGCTGCACTGAGCTGACTGGTCATTTTATTAAAGTTAAGCCACATGTTCGACCGCGGCTGCTCACTTTCCATGTTTTGGAACACTTCCGGTGAATTCTTCTTCGTTGGTTTTCGGCGGGTGGCTTCAACTTTCGGTGGCGGACTAAACATCGAAAATAGGAATCGAAAATAAATATTTCGAACAATTCCGGGAAAACCGGAGAGTTAGTCCCGGTTCCAAACGATTCTCGATCCACAATGCCCAACCCTACTGAGGAGTGAAATGGAAAGTGACAGAAAACAGAATCAGATACCTAGGAACAGAAATCACAAAGAGCAGAATAAAAAAGGTATGAAAAGAGGAAAACACAAATAAATATAAAGAAAACAGACAGGGAGAGAGCCTGTCATAACCCCCCTCTCAAGGGACGGCTCTTGACGTCCCCTAGAACAACACCGAAAAACACAGAACGGGTGGGAGGAAGAGGGAAACATAAGTACAGAGGGCATGAAAAAAATCTAAACAAAAAACTGACAGGGCTAGACCTGGGATCAAGTGGAACCATACACAGATACCTATGAACGGCCCTGGGCATAGTTCAAAGCATCAGGCAAATGGGTGGACAGCCAGGAGACTGTCCCGAGCAAAGCCGGAGTTCAGGTGGACGGCCCGAGGAACGTCCAGTGCGGGACCAGAGTTCAGGTGGATGGCCCTAGGACTATCCAGAGCAGGACCAGAGTACAGGTGGATGGTCCTAGGACAATCCAGAGAAGGACCAGAGTTCAGGCAGATGGCCCTGGGACCGTCCAGATCGAGACCAAAGTTCGGGGAAGGATGGAATGGGGCCAGTCTGGGGTTCTGCTGCTTTGGGGCCAGGACAAGGTTCTGTTGCTTGGGGGCCAGACCAGGGTTATGCTGCTTGGGGGCCGGACCAGGGTTCTGTTGCTTTGGGGCCAGACCAGGGTTCTGCTGCTGGGGAGCCGGGTCTGAGTTCAGCAGTCAGGGAGCCGGGCTTGGGTTCAGCCGCAGAGGGGTCGGACCTGGGTTCAGCTGCTGCGGGGACAGAGACAGGCTCAGCAGCCTATAAGTCAGGTGTGGGGTCTGCAGGAGGCGAGTCCGGCGTGAGGTCTGCAGGCAGCGAGTCCGGCGTGGGGTCTGCAGGCAACTGGTTTAGTGTGGTGTCTGCAGGCGGTGAGTCCGACGTGGGGTCTGCAGGCGGTGAGTCCAGCGTGGGGTCTGCAGGTGGCGGGTCCGGCGTGGGGTCTGCAGGCGGCGAGTCCGGTATGGTAAATGGAGCTTACTTATATAGCGCTTTTCAGCCCCCTATGAGGGGCCTCAAAGCGCTTTACAATACCAACCATCCACCCATTCATAAACACATTCATACACCGGTAGCGGCAGCCTGCCATGCAAGGCGCCATCCAGTCCTACCGGGAGCAACTCGGGAGAACCAGGAGAACCAGAGCAGGCGGGAAGACCAAACGAGCCAGAGCGGATGGCGAGACCAGAAGAGCCGGAGCGCGCGGCGAGACCAAAAGAGCCGGATCAGGCTGAGGGGAGACTTGGGTCCCACATCGACCTCTCCTTCTGCGGTGGCGAGGGGCAGGGCAGACTGTCGGTGATGTGTCCTCCTCATAACCCACTGAGCAAGATGGTGGTGAAGTATTGGGTGGAACCATTGCTATGGGCACGGAGAGGTGACTGGGATGACTGGGAATAGGGGTAGCAGGCAGCTGAAGCAGCAAGCGTAGATGTTGTCTCTTTGTCCAGGCTTCATTAAACAGTTTGTACATCCTTGGCCAGTCCAGGGAAATAGATAAACAGCCCCAGCAGGTCCTGGATGGTATTCATCCTCACCTCCAGGCCACAGACAGTGGTCATAGCCTTTGCGTAAATTCTAATGACTTTGCAGGCCTTGAGTGATCCTCTAGACCAGGGGTGGCTAACCAGTTCAGCATTAAAATTAAGCCCATCATCACCTTAAAGAGCCAAACAGCAATTTTGAGATTAGCTCCAGCTCCAGGTGAGCCGCTTGGCCTTGTGGTGCGGACACAACAATCTCACTCTCAACGTGGAGAAGACAAAGGAGATTGTCGTGGACTTCAGGAAGAGGGATGCACAACATGCCCCTCTGACCATCAACAGCACCGCAGTGGAGAGAGTAGACAGCACCAAGTTCCTGGGAGTGCACGTCTCAAAGGACCTGTCCTGGAGCAGGAACACTGCAGCACTGGCGAAGAAGGCTCACCAGCGCCTCTACTTTCTCCGCAAGCTGAAAAGGGCTGGAGCTTCAACCTCCATCATGTGCACCTTCTACAGAGGTGCCATAGAAAGTGTCCTGACCAGCTGCATCACTGTGTGGTTTGGTGCATGCACTGCATCCTGCCGCAAGAGCCTCCAGCGCATCGTGAAAGCAGCTGAGAAGATCGTCGGCACCTCCTTGCCCTCACTGCAGGACTTACACAGCAAACGCCTCACTCGGAAAGCCCACCGCATGGCAGGTGATCCCACACACCCACTACACAGCTGCTTTAGACTGCTGCCATCAGGGAGGAGACTGAGGAGTCTCCAGGCTCGTACCAGCAGACTGAGAGACAGCTCTGTTCATCAGGCAGTCAGAATGCTAAACACTCTGCCTGCTCTGCCCCCCCTCCCATTTGAACTGCCTTAACACAAAAAACTTTCTCACACATTACCACACAACAAAGTTTTTAACACTGGACTCTGTGTCATCAAACGGGTTGTTCACTGAACTCTCGGTCATGTGTTCATTCAGTTTGCACTACTTCTCATATTTGCACTAATGTTTGTATTACATTACTGCCTATAGTCATACTACTGTTTACATTCACTGTTTACATTTATTAATACTGTTTACATTTATTACTACTGCTTTACATTTATTACTACTGTTTACATTTACACTACTTTTGTCTACACTACTGCAGATACATATACAGCATTCTCTGACTAGCCTTATCTAAGGATGCCAAATGTGCCTTATGTGCCTTACTTCATATGCCACTTTGCCTCTATACCAACATCAACTACCTCATACATATACTGTGTACATCAACTTATATGCTGCTGTGCCACTCTTTGCAAATGTCAACGCTAGAAAACTTCAGTTTATTTTATAGATTTACGTTTTTATACTTTTCATACTACTGTACTATGCAAAAACTCAGGACAGTATTACACTTTTATTATTTCATTTTATGCTTATGTTCATTGGGTGTTTGGTGTTTCAGTGTTGGTGTAAATTTTCATACTTTTATACTATTATGAAAAAACTCAGGACAGTATTACACTTTTTTACTATTTTATGCTTATGTTTATTAAATGTTTTAGTGTTTAGTGTTTAGATGGTTACTGTTGCACCGAGGGACTGAGAGAAACGCAATTTCGGTCCTGTGTATGTCCTGTACATATTGCAGTTCTGACAATAAAGTTGACTTTGACTTTGACTTTGATAACACATATTGTTCAAACTGTTTTTTTTCTTAGTCCCTTAGCCCTTCTTAATTTTTTACAAGTGTCTTTAAGTTTGGCTTGTACTCTGTTGTGGCTACTTGAAGCAACTCTATTACATGTGTGTCAGTAAGAACAGAATAATGTTTAGACTTCACTTGCTTAAGTATAGAAACATTTGATGCACAGACATATGTTGATACAACCATTGACATTAGGTTGAGCGTAGCCCGTTTTACATTGGGTATTTGTCTGTGGGCCCAATTTTCCAAAACTCTGTGGTTCCTTCTCTTCAAACACATTTCAGTCTGTCATCCTCACAAAGTTCAACCATCTCCATTTGGGAGGCTGCTTCATCTGTACTGAATTGGGGTTTTTCATTAGTTGTCAGTTATAATCATCAACATTAAAATAAATAAACATGTGAAATATATCAGTCTGTGTGTAGTAAATGAATATAATATATGTTTCACTTTTTGAATGGAATTACTGAAATAAATCAACTTTTTCACGATATTCTAATTTTATGGCCAGCACCTGTATGACTTCTTAGCACGAGCAATGCTGCACGCTGCCTGATATAATGCCAATGTAACAGTTTCAGAGTGTTTCATACGTTTTTGGAATCATTTTGTCTGCTTCTCTACTTGATTTTTCAAGCAGTTTACCTTGTTTACGAATTGTCAAACCTTGGAGGAACTCTTTGGCCATGCTCAGATGGATAGAGGTGAAAATGATGCTCCAAGTTCGATGCTTTGAACCAAGACAGTGAAGTCTAGCAAAACAGTCTCCCATTTTATTCCATAAAAAATATAACTCTTCCTTTTCAGGTAGAAATGTTCTGTTCTCCTCTTCATATGTATGCTTTGCTTTTCATTTTCCCAACTCAGTCATGAAGATCCGGTCAGTATCGCCACCTTAACTGAATTCTACTTGTGCATTTTGCATGTTTCGATGCTTTTGCTAGTTCTACCTTCAAGGAGTGTGGGAAATTTCAATATTGTCACAGAATATATATTTTTAAAACAAAGAGCAGCATGCTGCTCGAGAGCAGGTTCGCCAGTCCTGTGACTGAGTTGCCTGAAGAACTCTGTGAAGAGAGAATGGACGTCAGTAATAGCATGGTGCTGGGTCTGTCAAAGGCGTTGTGTAAATCTGGGACGGTGACACTGAGGCGGTTGGTGGAGACAGGCGGACCAGACTTCTCCAACGTCTGAGAGGTGGTTTTGTTGCTTGGGGTCCAGTCTGCCAGAGTCGAGCAGCACTTCCTGGACCTGGTGAAGGACAGGATGACAGTTTGAGAGAAGTGTCTCCTGTAACTGTGGTCCACGGGGAATCGCCCACCTGACCTAATGGACCCTTTCCCCGACATCCACCTAGATCTTAACTTTGTGAAAGACTGTGGTCCTCTGCTACACAACACAGACCCAAAGATAGACTCGTGCAGAACGGGTCCAAAAGTACTTTCCAAGACTTGTGTTAAGAGCTTGAACAAGAGAACTCTGCACAACAGAGCTGTCACAACAGAGCAGCGTGTTTTTAGTAATGGGGTACATTACAGCAAAGTCACAAAGTTTAAATCCCAAACTTTAAACCTTTTGGTGGCCAAATCAAAAATGGCTGTTTACTTGTCTGGCAGGTACAGACTACAGGCTGGATCCCAACTTGATTCTGTGGCTCTGTGGACGTGCAAGGTCAAGGCCAGACTGGCATTGGAGTTTTCCTTCCACAAAGACACTGGACACTTGGAGAATTTTGTGAAATTGTGGGGATTTAAGAAGGTTTTATGCACCATTTCTGATCAGGGAGAGCTACAAAACAACTAAGTCCTCATGTGAATATTTTATTTCAGGCTTGCACATGGATGGTAAATGGACTACAGTTATACAGTATAGTGCTTTTCTATCTGATCAAGACACTCAAAGCTCTTTATAACACAATCTGTGTCCTCATTTACCCATTCATACAGCACTCTACTAGATCTGTACAAATACTAATCAGTGCTTTATCACATTCATCAGAGGCATTTAGGGGTTCAGTGTCTTGCCCAGGAACACTTTGGCATGTGACTGCTGGTGGAATCAAACCCCCAACTCTCACATTGGAGGAGGACTGCTGTAACCATTCAGCCACAGCCACCTTGTCCTGATCACCTTTTTTTAAACACTGTTGTGTTAACTTATTATGTAAATAAAGTTTAGTTAAAAATCAAAAATCTTCTTTTTTTTCTTCTTGTTGTTTTTGATCTTGTTCTTCTACTTCCTTTTTCTGGTTATTTTTCTTCTTCTTCCAGTTCTTGTTCTTCTGGTTCTTCTTATTATTATTCATACTGCAGTCCATATAAAACTAAAGCATGGTGAAAGGGGAAGTCCTGACTCTGTTATCTTTCTCCTACAGAAATCATTGACTTCCATCTCCTCCCTGATTAGAAGCATCAGCACATAGAAAAAGCAAGGCAGCTGGAGCAATAGGAACATTGCTTCATGCCGTGGCATCACTTGCAAAATCATCTGTCTTCACAGTTGAACTGAGAGATCAATCAAATGAGGATTGGAGGATGAGGAGTTGTAAGAGTCCTCTGCCTGCATACTTGACTGATAGAGCAAACAAACTGCGGTCAGCAGACACCTGCCTCCCAACCACATTCCTCAGCTGAGCTCTGTCTGGAAAAGGCTGTGTGTAGCAGATGAGGTTATGTTAGTGAAGAAGACCCATTATTAAGTTATGAAATGAGGTTATCTATCATGTGTAAAACCAGAGTTTGTTACAGAAGAGCCTCATATCAGCGTAGCAGGAACACAGCGGCATGTGTTATTTAATCAAAATGGATTTCTCAGTGATTGAATTTCAGTCAAGTATATCCCACATTTGCTAACAGCATGTTCTCTGTGTGCTCTCCTCCAATTAGTCGTCGTGACATTTTCAAAACAAATCATCCCAGTCACATTAAATTGTAGAGAAAACCCTCCCAGGCCCTGTGAGTGCCTGACATTTTTGTGTACGCTTCTCTCCTTGTGTGTTTGTGTGGCGCAGTAAGTTATGGTGTCAGGCATCAGCCACCTTCAGGAGAGTAGAAAGAAGATTAACTGTCTATTTGCAGCTGCTGATTGCTGGCAATGGAATGCTCTCCAATGCTGATCAACAAACCAGACTTCACCAGCCCGTGGCCATATTCCAACACTCCTCGTCTTCACATCCTGTTTTGTGTAATGGAAAAGCAGCTCCCAATCAGTGCTGGGCAGCGCTAATCCAAAAATTAGTTCCGCTATTTCTAAAGCACTTATTGATTTATTTAGGTCCGCAATTTCAAAAGCACTGTCTTGTGAAAATTGGGGGAAGCTAATTCTAAACCGCTATTTAAATTCAACAATTGGTAGCCAGCAAGTTATGCAATATTTGCACTAGACTGCCAACTAGTGCACTACTGTGGTCTGTTTACCGTTACCATGGCAACCTGACGCAATGGCGTAGTCCACCGCTCATTCTCAGACACAGCTAGACAAGTGAGCACTGGGTGTATACTTACTTTACAATAGCCTACTTCACTGTACTGTATATACAATGTAGGCCTTCCATCACTCGTATATTTTTGAAAGATTTATTTAAAAAAATGATTAAATTAATAGATTTTTGCACCACCATATCATCCTTAGTCCTCACAGGTTAGGAATAATAAAAATAAAATAAAAAAACGTTTAAAAAAGGAATAATAAATATATATTTTTTCTTTATTAAGGGTGCTCAGAATCTAAATCCTGTCCCTTATCATACTGAGTTGTATGGGTCATAAACTACACCTGGATCAGAATGAGAAGCTTGGCATGTTCGGTGTGACCCATGTTTTGGCTGTGGATGGGTACAGCAACAAAACTGTTTCAAATGCCACCATACCAATAAAAAAAACCTGATGATCTTTGAGGAAGTTTACAGGTAATAAACACAGACAAACCAGACAGTCAGAGCCACTCACTGACTTTAGAAAATCCATTTGCACAATTGTTGTGTATCTGTAAAACAGCTGTACTAGTTTGACACATTTGATAGAAAACAAAAATCAAATAAGTCCGCAGGACAGTTTTCCAAAGTTTGATTTTTGATGTGAGGTTAAAGTAAAAAATGTAGAAAACCATGATGTATTGCATTTGTTGAATCACACTTAAAAATGAATAATAAAATGACAAGTCGTTTCTTCATTTTTTGATTCTCAATGAAAAAACAATTGAACAAAAGGTACACTGACCCCACGGGTGAGACTCTACGCTCTCTTCGGTGACTTCCTCAGCCACAGCCGATGAAGATCCTTCTTCTCCACGTGGTTCATCCACAGGCCGCTGAGAAACATCCATAATAAGTTTTTCACCCTCCATGTTAAAACTCTTCATCTGACTCACTCTTCGAAACAAGCAATAAGGCTGCAGAGAAACACACTGGCTGCTAACTGAGTGGCTGCTAACTTGACCAATCATGTCTTGTCACATGACAGGTAATAGCCAATAGGGCTCCTTAGGGCAGGCCCCGCTCTTAAATCAACCAACCGGACAACACGGACTACATCCGGCGCTGACAGGATATGGTCTGTTAGCAGTCGTCCGGTTGATTTAAGAGCCCGTAAATAAGTTTTTTCGTTTTTACTGATAGATAATTATTTATTAGCGGTACTGCATTTTAAATAAAAATAGCACAAATCCGCTCATGAATTATAAAAGTTAGTCAATCCGCTGTAACGCTGACAAATTGTTTAGGTCCGCTATAAGCGGATTAGCGCTTTAGCGCTCCCTAGCGGTCTGGCGCCCATCTTTGCTCCCAATAAACCTATTCTTCTTCTTTTTTTTTTTATCTTGGGATAATTCCTTACATTATGTGTGTCCTTGAGGGTTTGAAGGACGCTGATTAAACACTGTACACAAAGTTTGGATTAGATCTACTCAACGTAGAGTTGGATCAAAAACGTTGTGTGCTTCTTTCTCCACTTGTCTTGTTTTTTTTCTTCTTCTTCCACTTCAATTCTGCTTTTGGGCTGTTTGGTTTCCTAAATGGATGTAATGGTACAAACGGAGGATAAATTGCCTTCTGTGTTTTATCTCTTCACATCCATTCCAAAGGGCTCTTTCTGAAGAGAGAGGAAACACACACCCACATACACACAAATCAGGGGGAAAAAATCTGTTTTTGCCTGGAAGATACACGTTACTATCTGTGTCGAACGCCTATGATAATTCTGTGGTGCACTGGATGCACTAGGCCTCCAGCACTATCACCACAGCACAGAACAGCAACATCATCAACACATCTCCTAGAACCGTGGCAATATAGAGATGCATTTTATTGCAAATAATAAATATTGCACATTGATGCAGTAGGACATATTAGAGCATTTGCAGCATGTAAAACATGGTAAGCTATCCTTAGCATACTACATGTTAAGATAAATTAGTATTAGACATGTCCTACTTACAACAAAAAAAATACAAAAAAACCCAGTTGTTTTAAAAGTTCGCCATTACACAGCGAGACGGTATAAAACACAAGAAGCATGTTAATGCTTACAGTTGTCGACCAGGGGTGGAGAGGTAGGATGCGTGAGAGAAGCGGAACATACTCTGTTCACACAAGGAGAGCTGTTGGTCAGGATATTTCTTGTTGTGCCATCAACTCTAAAATAGTTAGTGAATCAAGTGTTTACTTAAGTAGGTAAATGTAGATGTTTAACAACCCGTTAAAATACACCAGAATGCAGGAAATACATACATACTGTATACTGTATATGTATGATACGTCCTCCTTCTCTGTCCTCCTTGAAGCTACAAAGACCCACTGGAGTCAAACAAAATTGACTTTAAATATTGTATAAATAATTTGAGATTACATATATTTTAAATATTCAATTTATGTTTAACTTAACAGTCAAGAGGAGGTAAATGAACCAACCAAAACACCGTAAACCAACAAATATTGCCAAAAAGTTAATTAATTTATTTTTAGTTACCACTCTTGAAAGTGTTTCATTAGAGCAAATGGTTTGTTCATGTTAGAAATATCAATGTAACTCTCTTGGGAACCAAAGAGAAAGTTATAAATGACTTACGAGCTGTTATTAAAGTCTTAACGCAGATGTAAGGCTTATTAAAAATTCATTTGTATACCACTGAATTATTTAGACGCAGGATTTAATCAAAGCTACAGATGTTGCAGTCAGAATTGTTGTTAATCTCACTGTGATTACAACACAATTAAAATGGACTGTAAAAAATCAGACTGATTGTTGATTGCTGAGTTAATTATATACACAAAATAAGAGACGTTAAACAATAAAAAAGTGATTACTCAGATTGGCTCAGTGATTATCTGACTGATGTGGAAGGCTTTTGTTCAAAAGAAGTTCTTCATCTTGGGTACTTTGATGCTTCATCCAGTTGTGCTTTTAGCAGAACAGAGTAGATGCAAATGAATATGTGTCTCTGTTGGAATGTGTTGTTTAAAAAAAAAACTAAATGAGTACGTAGTAACAATGAGGTAATTAACTGTTCGGAAAATAAACAATTTAACAGTTATTAAAATAGCAAATTGCTTTGGTTAGAGACAAATGGAAACATTTGCTCCTCATCTGGGTTGTAAAGGGCTTAGTATTATACCCATTATTATTATACATTAGTCAATTATTTATTGTGGGTATTTGGTTCCGAACCCGGCCACAGTAGGTGAAATTCTGCC
>JBBPBX010019219.1:0-11790 GCA_038048925.1 Garcialebias charrua
GAGAGAGAGAGAGAGAGAGAGAGAGAGAGAGAGAGAGAGAGAGAGAGAGAGAGAGACCTCACATCCCCTTTTATCTTCCATAGCACCCCTCATGTGAATCTTTCTCCCATGGGAGCCACACCTTGTTATCATTCTCACAAATATTCAAAATATTTGTTTTTATTTATTTAAAAGTCGTACTCACCATTCACTCTGTGGCAACACAATGATTAATAAAACAACACTCTTGAGCAAATTTGAAATGATCTTAAAACAAATATCGTTGATAAAAGTTTCATGGTAAAAACAATCCATGCAGTACTTTTTCTTACTGGGAAACGAGCTGTACAGGCTCAGACCAGTGAGGACATAAAGCCAAACAGAAAAGCTGCATTAAATTCAAAGCAGTCTCCTCCTCAGATAAATGGTGTTAACGTATCATTTTTATATGTGCATGTTTCTGCTAAGTGCCCTGAGATGAATTCTGTTGTGACTTGGCGCTAAATAAATAAACTGAACTGAATAAAATCTCAACTCTGTGATAATGTATGCACCTTCCTGGACCCATTGAGGGCTTGACCAGGGTGACCCCGCCTCTCACACAGTGACTGCTGGATATGGGCACCAGTGACCCCCCGCGACCCAAAAAAGAAGAAGCAGGTAAAAGATAATGCATGGATGGCTGGATGGATGGATGGATGATGGATGAACAACCAGGAAGGTTAAATTTGTAAGAACAGTTTTGAATGGTAAAATCAAATTAAAACATTTTAAAATACATTTTATACATTACTCTCTGCGTGCATAAGACTAAACACTTGTCTTCTCCTTCTTGGTTGCCAAAGACATTTTATTTTCTTCTGTAATTAAATCAAATAACACAACATTATACAAGGTACACCTATCAAAATTAAGAAAAAAAAAGAACTTTGTTTAGTTTTTTAAACACACAGCCATGCTTTTTAATTATTTTTTGTTGGTTCAATGCATCTTGTTCAAATGAAATCTGGATGTTATGATGATCGCACCACTAGAGGACTATCTTTGCTTCATTTTCTAGACAACGTGATTAATGGTCTGGTGCTCTACTGGAACCAGTGTGTTCTTAAAAACCTGCTCCTGCTGTTAACAGGACTTCTTCAAGAGTTCACCCTGACCACCTCAGCTTTTATTTCTCCTTTTGTGCAAATACGTTCTCTAGCATTTACGATAATACTGAGAAATGTGATAATCGTGATTTTATTTTTTTTACATCTTGTTTTTCTCAAAGTTGTTTCATTTTACAGTTTCTATAGTTTTAAGTGTTAAAGGGTTAAAACGTGGTTCTTGTTTGGTGTAAGATTTTACAGCTCGTGTTCAGAAACAATTGTTTTTGTCAGCTCGTTGTAATTTATAAAATGTACTTACTGTTCATGTTTTGATAGTGGTCTCTTTAATACACGGTGCATTCAAAGATATTTGGGAACTGGAATTTTGAATTTCTTGTTAAAAAAGAATATAAAATTAAAATTTAACGAAAAGCTCAATTATTTTAACATAAATGTGACATATATTTATGGCTTTTTTTCTCCACAATAAGTAATACTTAAATAATAATAATAATAATAATAATAATAATAATAATAATAATAATAATAATAATAATAATAATAATTAGCCTGCTAAAATTAAAAAATGCAGTGAAGTGAATGGAAGTTCAAAGTAGGCTGAGTTAAAAAAAAAGGATTTAGCCTCTGAAGTTCTAGTATATACAGTACATAATCTGTAAATCTAAATAACTTTTTCAAATCTAGATTATATTATTATTTATATTTTTTGTATTTATTTTAGTTCCCTTTCAGTCTGGTCTCTCGGGGCAACATACTTGCTATGGGAATTGCGCCCCCGTGCGATTACCTGAAGGAATATACTCACGCCTTTACGGCTAGGGGTGTCACTGCCGCGCCAGAGGCCCCGCCCTCTGTGTACTTAAGCGGCTTGCGCCCCTCCATCTTTCTCTATTTTGCCCTTCACCTCGCTTAACACCTGAACTTCGTGGGACTTCTCTGTTGTCACATCACTCGACTGAGGTGAGCTTGCTCCCTACACTGAGCGTACAGAGAAATTTTCCTACGTATTGCTGGGCTGGGGAAAGCTAGTCCAGCGTTTTTCTACTCACCTTCAAAGTTTTCTTCTTTTCCGCAGCTTTTTCGCTCGACGACGCTAACTGCGTCACAACCTCCTGCTAATCATTAGCAGGCTAACAAGTGAAAGCAAGACGACGGGGAAGACGGCTTCGAACAAAAGAAAACTAGGAACAACTTCGACGCTTCTCGCCAGACATGGCTCCCAAGAAGGGAAAATGGAGGACAAGGAGGAGGAAAACCAGGACGACAAGTCCTCGCTCGCGTCCATGCCCCAGCGGCTGCGGCTACTCCCTCTCGGCGACGGACACCCACGGGACCTGTCCTGTCTGCCTTGGGATTCTGCACGCGAGGAAAGCGTTGGAATTCCCCGACTCCTGCTCTCACTGCCGTCGAATGTCGGTAGTAGTGAGGAAACGACGGGCTGACGCGTTGGCCAAATCCATGGCTAGGAACGCGGCACTGAGGGTCGCACGTTGCACTAAAGTGCTCGTTCCTGAACCGGAGCCCGAAAACGTGGACCTGGAATGCAACGGCCGAGTGGGAGAGGACAACATGTCGGACTCCTCAGTTGCAGCCGAGAACTCGACGCCTGAAGTGTCCGGCCAAGATGCCGAATATGATCACAAAGGAGAAACTGTGGGTTCCTCCCAGAACCTGGCGCATATTCCTCCGGAACCGGACTTGTCGGTACCTGCTTTGTTCGACCTGTGCCATAGAGCGGCAGATGCCCTGCAGGTCACGTGGCCAGACCCCACGCCTCGTCAACAGGCTATGAGGCTAGCGGGAAGCTACTTCTACGTGAAACTGCCAACAACGTCGCAGAAAATGCCCATTTTTCCAAACTTCCTCATGGAGCTCAAACGCTCCTGGGCGGAACCCGGAGCTTCCATCATGCTGCCATTATCCCGACTCCTTGACGTCGCGGGAATGGAGACAACAGGCCTCGCCAATGCACCCCTGATAGAGGAGGCTCTGGCGGCTCACCTGGTCCCCGTAACCACGGGGACGAAACCCGCGCTACCCAGTAGGGCCTGCCGCGCTTCGGAGAAACAACTCGAGAAGTGCTACAAGGCTCAGGGCCTCGCGGCTCGCTCAATGAATGCATTGACCATGGTGCAGGCATACCTGGCGGAAAAACGGCAAGATATCCAGGTAACAAAAGACGAGCAGGACTCAACGGAAGCCGTGGAGGAGGTCCGCCGTGCCTCGGAACTCGTGCTCCGCATGATGGAGACAATAGCCATTTTCCAGGGCAAGGCAATGGTGGAATTAGTTGTCGCCCAACGCCATCTTTGGCTAACTCTGTCGGACCTCCCGGAAAACCAGAGGTCCACTTTCCTCCAGCACCCGATCGAGTCGACGGGACTCTTCGGGGGAGCCCTGGAACGCGTCCAGGCCAGACTGGAACAAAGACGCAAACAGGCGGAAGCCCTCCGCGAGGGGTTGCCAAGAAAAAGCTTTGCACCCCCAAAGGAAGACACGCGTGGCCTCCCACGGAAGAGACCCGCTGGTGACGGTGAAACTTTCCAGTACCGGCCGAGGACCTCTTCAGTGACCCCATATGGAAAGCAAACTCGGACCTGATGAAACAGGACAAACTGATAATTTTACAGGTTTGCCCGCCCACTTGGTACGGGAACTTAACCTCTTGAGCCCAGTCTCCCCTTGTAAAAAGCTACGAGGAGTGAGTGGCATGTGTGCGCGCACCAAACATGACTCGACTATTGCATGTGTAAACAAAACAAACACTGTTTCAGACATGTACAAAAATAAAAGTACCAAAGTACAGACTGCTCTGGTTCTTGACTCGAGTCCCATTTTTATAAACAAACCATGTGGCCAAACTATGAACCGCAGCTAGATACGCGAGCTCTGCCAGAGACGGTAAGATCTCGCGATATCTTCTGTCGGGCCAACCAACCTGCTCAAAAGAGCTCAAGAGGGGTCAAAGGTCACCCCTCTGGCGCTAAAACACGACGAGCAGCAATTCAACATACCCACCAGGCTCAGTGCGCATGCGCAGAACTGGAAGGTGTGTCTACCAAATGATTGGGTCATGACAACGATATGTCATGGGCTCAAGTTGCAGTTCTCAAAAAGACCGCCCCGCTTCACAGGGATGCTGCAATCTAAAATCAACCCTACACGTGCACATGTGCTAAGGGAGGAAATCTCAACAATGCTGCAAAAGGGAGTGATTAGTTTGGTCTCAGGACGCAAGCTACGCTCTGGTCACTACAGCAAATTCTTCCTGGTGCCCAAAAAGGATCATTCCCTGAGACCGATTCTGGATCTCAGGACTCTCAACAAGAGGATTAAAACATTTAAGTTCAAGATGCTTACACTACGGCAAGTCCTCCAGTCTGTGAGACCTGGAGACTACGCATGTACAGTGGATTTAAAAGATGCCTATTTTCATATAGGCGTATGGAGGAAACACAGAAAGTTCCGCCGCTTTGCCTTCGAGGGAAACTCTTATGAATTCAAAGCTTTACCCTTTGGTTTAAAGACTGCTCCGCGTACATTTACTAAATGTCTGGATGTAGCCCTGACCCCTCTTAGGAATCAAGGACTCAAGGTCATGAATTACTTGGATGACCTGCTGATTCTGGCTGAAAACAGAAAGCAAGCCCAATCACACTCCTATAGGGTGATTTCTCACCTGGAGTCTCTTGATTTTGTCATAAACCTACAAAAAAGCGATTTGACTCCATCACGGGTTACCGTATTTTTAGGAGTACAGATCAACACTGTCCAGTACAGAGCATGGCTCTCGAAGGAACGAGTTTCTTCCATTCGCTGTTGCCTGGAAAGATTTAAACTGGACCAACGGGTCCCTGTGAAAACCTGCCAACGCCTTTTAGGCCTCTTGGCGGCAGCCATTCCCTATGTACCACACGCATTACTGAAAATGCGGCCTATGCAGCTATGGCTAAACCAACGAATACAACCTGACCTGCCTAATCAAGCAGAAAAGGTTAGGATAGATTCAGAGTGCCTGGAGGCCCTGGAACCCTGGAGAGATTTGTCCGTTTTCACGGAAGGGGTCTCATTGGGAAGGGTGTCATCTCGTGTGGTCATCACAATGGACACCTCAAAAACAGGATGTGGGGCGATCTGTAGAAATCAGAATGCCCGCGGCCTTTGGAACGAACAGGAAGCAAGATTATATATCAACTTCCTGGAGTTGTTGGCCGTATTCCTGTCATTAAAATACTTCTTCAACAAAGGTGGTGACCCATACGCCCAGAACCAGGAAGTTTCTACTTCCTGGTTCAAAGGGTGGAGGTTTCTGCGGGGGGAGTCTGAGCCGGCGACTTCAAAGGTGTGGACGCCAGTCTGCGGGGGGAGTCTGAGCCGGCGAGTTTCTGTTTCCTGGTTCAAAGGTGTGGAGGACGCCGGTCTGCGGTGGAGATCGAGGGCTGGTGGAGTAGGCTAAAGGCTAACTGCTAAAGGCTGAAGACTTCATAAACCAACACCAACGGGCGAGTGTCACATTTTGTGAGTACAGAAATGGCAAAATCTAAAACAAAAAAACAGGATCTGATGGAGACTAACACGGATGATTTGGAGGAGATAAAAAAATCTCTGAACTTTATGAGTGAAGAGCTCAGGAACGTATCAACCCAACAGAAACTTCTGCTGGATGAAGTGAAACAATTGAGATTACAAATAAATTTGAAGGATAAAAAAATTCTGGAACCTGAACATAGAGTTGAGGAAGTTGAAATAAATGCAAGGCAAGACAATCTCGTAATATCCGGTCTTGTGATTAAAACTCGTTCAGACAAAAAGACCACTACCAGTGATGGAACTGCTGAAAATGCATCTTCACAGGAGCAGCGATCTTTGGAAGAGCAAGTTGTGACTTTTTTACAAAATAAGAAAATAGAAATTAATTCTGAAGACATATCTTTGTGTCATACCTTGCCTAACACGAAAATATGAACACATCACTCCTGTCCTGTCCTCTCTACACTGGCTCCCGGTTCAGTTCAGGATACAGTTCAAGCTGCTCCTGTTTTGTTTTCAAAGCTCTGAATGGACTTGCACCTCTCTACATCTCAGAACTTTTGAAAGCCCATCAGCCCGGCAGAGATTTACGATCTGCCAGTCAACACCTGCTGGAGGTGCCTCGCTCAAGGTACAAACAATGGGGAGACCGGTCATTTTCTGTTGCCGGCCCAAAAGCCTGGAACAGCCTCCCCCTTGAGCTGCGTGCCACCTCTGATCTGACTCTGTTCAAAACCAGACTGAAGACCCACTTGTTCAAAAAAGCTTTCAGTGTGTAACTTTTATTACTTTTGGTATTTTAATATGTAGCATTTTTTATTTCCATTGCCTTTTTATTTCCACTTGTTCAAATAAGCTTCCAGTGTGTAACTTTTATTACTTTTGGTATTTTAATATGTAACATTTTTTATTTCCATTGCCTTTTTATTTCCACTTGTTCAAAAAAGCTTTCAGTGTGTAACTTTTATTACTTGTGTTATTTTAGTGTTATTTTAGTATGTAGCATTTTTTATTTCCATTGCCTTCTTTTATTGCTGTTGTTTCTTATTCTATTTTCATTGATTTATTGTTCCAGTTTATTCATCTTTTTATCCTGTTAAGCACCTTGGTCAATGCAAGGCATTGTAGGAAGGTGCTATACAAATAAAGTTTATTATTATTATTATTACTAACAAAGTTGAAAAATCCAAACCGGTTATCGTTATAAAATGTATTAGTGGAAAAGCTAGAAATACAGTAATCATGCAAGCAAATAAACTCAAGGGAACAAATGTTTATATAAACAAACATTTGACCAAAAAAAAATGGAATTATTGCACACGAAGCAAGATTGTTAAGGAAAAAGGAAAAGATAGTGTCTACGTGGACAAGAAATGGAAAGATCTGGGTACGGGCACAGGAAGGATCGCAGGCAAAAATTATACAAGATGTGAAAGATTTGGAAAAATTTGGATAGTATAGAAGGTGTCTGTGTCCTGTTATGTCTAATCAAAGTCATGATGAAGTAAATCAACATGATGAAGAAGCACACGGTTAATGATGATGCATGATGATTCAATAGCTAAAATATATAATGTTGATGAGGAATTCGAGAGAAGTCTTTTTCCAACTAAAAAAGAAAGTAAATACTATAATGAAGAGCAGTTTATTGATGTGAATATAACAGATGATGATCTTTCTTTAATTCACCTAAACTGTAGAAGTATAAATGCAAATTTATCATACATGTTAGATAATCTCAAAAACATTAATAAAACTTTCAAAATAATAGCATTGTCGGAGACATGGCTTAATGATGATAATATAAATAATATACATATTGAAGGATATGAATTACATCATATGAATAGGAAAAATAAAAAAGGCGGAGGAGTGGCTTTATTTATAAACAAGGAAATAAAATGTAAATTAATTAAAGATATGTCAATTGTTGTTGACAATATGATGGAAATGATCACAGTGGAAATTATAAACAAATGTGGAAAAAACATTATAATAAGCTGTGTCTACCGATCACCATCTTCAAAGATAGATATTTAATGATAAAATATTGGAGTTGTTAGTTAAGAGCAAAAATAAAAAAGTTGTTTTATGTGGTGACTTCAATATTGATTTAGATAACAAGGCAGATCCTAATAATATCAGTATATTTGTAAATTCAATGTATAGTTTAAATCTATATCCGTTAATATCAAATCCGACAAGAATTACTACCCAAAGTGCAACATTAATTGACAATATATTCACAAACATAACAGATGGGGAGGTGATAAGTGATATATTGATGATGGATATAAGTGATCATTTACTGGTTTTTTCAATTTACAAAAGTGTAGTATTAGGGAAGGGTCAGTTTTAATACTGACCTCTTTACCTTAATTAATTTACTTATTCAGATTGAATAGTAATTTCACGGATTCTTTTCTTTTTCAGTTTACCCAATATTTCTGTGATCTTTATGATGGATAAATAAACAGAGCTATAGAGTGACAATGGACACGTTAACTTAGTTGGTATGCCAGGCGACACTACCATTTATTTAAAATAAATCACTAAATTAACACCATTACACTTGATTGATATGATTTCACTTTCTTTCAATTTAATACGTCAGCACACTTAAATTCAACACAACAGACTTCAATACTGGATGTTAACATATTTAGTCTGTGGGCTCTTTAGCTTAAAATAGTTTCCAGCTTAGAATTGAGGGAAAGGAGAGGAGGAAAGATTTAAGGAGAATTGGGAGGTTGAGAGAGGAAGTTTATCTTGCACTTATGAAACCAGATGACACTCTTCCATACGCGTCCAGCTAAGATATCATCACACCTCCAGCAAGCAAACAGCGGCTCCTTTACCTTAAGACGTCCGCCTCGGTTCTGGTAAAGAGCTGTGATCAGCTTTGGACTGACGAGTCGTCGGTCCCGCAAGTCCAAGCTGGACTCCACACGTGTTTACCTTGTCGGTGTCGGTGATACTCGCTTTCGTCGGCAGAAGCCGTGGCAGTCGTGGCTTTTTGGCTCAAGATAACTTATTCCAGGAAGGAATAACAAAGTTTTGAGCTTACGCTCATTCGACGTGGACTCATAACAGCAGGTTATCAGTCCTTAGCTGAAGACGAAGGTCGTTAGCTCTTGACCAAACGTACCCCAGCTCTTTGGGAAAGGTTCACATCTCTTTGAAGTTCCCAGCAAACTCTGAAGCGTTTCCGCAAAAGTTAGAACTTAAAAGAGAATTAGAGAGGAGAGAAACTTGTCTCTTTTTCATTGGTCCACTTGTTATCACTATTCAAGGTGAAATTCAGCGCAGAGAAGGAAATTGTTTAGGAAAAGTATCTGAGTGAGAGACTTTCAGACGCTAGATGAGAGTTTTAGCTTAAACTCGACAAAAACAATTTCAGTGTAAGTCAGTTTGACATTTTAGCTGAACTTTGACACCTTTTCACTTGCAGAAATGACACATTGATGTTTCACATTTAAAGAATAACAGCATATAACATATATCATGAAAATGACAAAAGTTATTCTTTTGATTACATTAGAATAAAATCAAAGATAGAAATAGTCTCTTTTGATGACTATATTCTCAGATTACAACTAATGGAATGATTTTGTGGTAAATGTCTTGCTTTACTGAGAGGTCAGTAAAGGTCATCATTGGACAGTTCAAAAACCTTAGTTTGACCCTGGGTAGGTCCACTACAAAAGTGATGATAGTAAACCAACAACAATTAAAAGAAAACATAATATAATAAATACATCAAAAAAAGCATTAGACAAATTCAAAGAAGATCTAGACATACAAAAATGGGATGAAGTTTATGTTGATGACGTAAACAAATCTTACGATGAATTTATGAGGATCCTTGAAAATTTGTTTTAAAAAATTGTATGCAGAAAATCTACATTAAGGATAAAAAAGTAGATCATCCTTGGATGACTAATGGATTAAAGAATGCATGTAAAAAAAGAATAATCTATATTCACGTTTCATAAAGTCTAGAACACAGGATGCTGAAGAAAAATATAAAAAGTACAAAAATAAGTTAGTAGGGATTATAAGAAAACATAAGAGGGAATACTATAGTCAATTATTACATAAATGCAGTGGTGATATGAGGGCGACATGGAGAGTAATTAACAGTGTTCTAAATAAACATAAGGGTAACATGGGATTGTCACAACATTTTGTGGAAAATAATGTAGAAATTCATGATGACAAAGAAATTGTAAATGGTTTCAATAATTATTTTGTAAATGTGGGATCTAATCTTGCAACCTCAATTCCTAAAATAGATGAAAACGTGAGTTATTTAATCAGTGGTTGTGTAAACAGTATGTTTTTAAATGGAACCACTAAAGAAGAAATAATGAAGGTTGTTGGACAATTTACTGATAAAAGATCTAAAGACTGTGATGATTTGGATATGATGGTTGTGAAGGAGATAATAAGTCATATTATAGAGCCATTTACACACATCTGTAATTTATCACTTTCTAAAGGTATATTCCCTGAAAAAATGAAAATTGCAAAGGTGGTTCCAATTTTTAAAAATGGGGAGAAATGTTTATTTAATAATTATAGACCTGTTTCTTTGTTGCCACAGTTTTCAAAAATCCTTGAAAAATTATTTGTGTCCAGACTGGACAAGTTTCTTGATAAAAACAATATCTTGAGTAATAGTCAGTATGGTTTTAGATCAAATAATTCGACAAGTTTGGCTCTTATGGAACTGATAGAAGAGGTTACTTCAGCAATAGATGATAAGCAGTATTGTATGGGTCTGTTTGTTGATTTGAGAAAGGCTTTTGACACCATTGACCACACCATTTTACTTGAAAAATTGCAACAGTATGGTATTAGAGGTCTAGCCATACAGTGGATATCTAGTTATTTGAAGGGCAGAAAACAGTTTGTACAAATTGATGATGTGAGATCTCAACTATGCAGTATTTTTTATATAGAGAGAAAGGAAAGATAGAAAGTAAGACAACAAAACACAACAATTATCCACAAAAAGAGCACAAGGCAAACACACCCAACCTCCGTCCGCAATCCTGCAAAGCACATGACAGAACACAGCAACGAAACACACATGCATAAAGACTAATAATATTCATGACCTTGCAGTAGATTTCCATAAATAAACATACCCATACCTACAAATATATATACAGTATACATACATATGCATTCATATCACATATCCATCTACATATCTGCATATGATATCTACATATACATCCCTGCATCCATTTGTGTGTGGTTGTGAGCATGCATAAGTGAATAAGGTTCCTCCAATAGAACATTCAGTAGCGACCGTGAAGCATCAGAGATCCGCCCCCCCAAGGCCCGAGGCAGACGAAGGGGCGATCAAAGCCCAAGACCCCAAGAAGGACCCAGAGCCCAGAGTCCCCAGGGTCACCCGAACAGGACGAGCCACTCACCCTCTCCCCAGATCCGACCAAGGGGGAGAACCGGACGAGCTCCACCAGCGACAAAAAACAAAACAAAACACATCAACAACACAAAATATATTCATATCAAGTCAAAACATATAACTTTCACTTTTACACTTTTACTATTTTGTTTATGTTTATTGGATGTTTTGGTGTTTTAGTGTTTGAATGGTTACTGTTGCACCAAGGGACTGAGAGAAACGCAATTTCAATCCTGTGTATGTCCTGTACATATTGCAGTTCTGACAATAAAGTTGACTTTTGATAAGAAACATAACAGTAAATGGACTTTTTTTATCCTACTGAGATAGCCACAGGATCCAAACGGACTCAGTTGTAATGGTAATTGTTAGTATAGTTTCTAAGTTGGACCTGATCAGGTGCTCCATTAAAATTATTTATAGTTTAATGCTTCCTGGCACAAAGGAGACCGGAGGCCAGATAACGCCCACAGGCCAGCTGTTAAAGACATGCTGTGTCAACTTGCTTGAACTGCTTCGACACTATGCATGTGCATCCTGCTGGATATTGATAACTCTCAGATAAACAAGACATAATTAATGTGCACATTATTCATTCATTCATTCATTCATTCATTCATTCATTCATTCATTCATTCATTCATTCATTCAACCTTTATTTAAACAGATAAATCACATTGAGTCTCAAAGACTCATTCATTAACATCTAACACCAAGCAAACAAACATACAA
>JBBPBX010019219.1:18271-44687 GCA_038048925.1 Garcialebias charrua
AAAAACGATCAGAGGTCAATCTTAATATATATATATATGTTGTGCCATTTTATGGAAAGTTAAAAGATGATGTCAGTGGAGCTTTAAGCCTCCACCACCTCCACCTTTCCTGGCGTCTGTTCCAGCCTTCCTAAACCGCAACGCCAGCACGTCGCCACGCAACAAGCGACGCAAAAGACGTGGAACAAGAGCGGGAGTCCTGGTGAGATTTAAAAAGTATCTCTCCTCTCACAGTACGGCTACGGCTGACTTACCTCCTGAATTCAGCGTCTTTGATGTCCATCGTTCATTGATTCATCGCCATCGCTGCCTTGTTGCTGTCAATCATGACGTCAGCGATCAGTATCCATCTTGTCCCCCGGTGAGGACTGTGAAGCGAGGCTGCGTTAAACAGAACCTCCGCCCGCTCGCTCGAGCTGCGGGTGACGTAGACTGGCTGTGTTCCAGTACGTGTAGCACTGTTTAACGCCCGATCGATCACTAATAAAACTTTTATATTAAGTGATTTGATCTCCACTCATCGTCTGGATCTGTTTCTGTTGACTGAAACCTGGCAGAAACCAGAAGACAACAGCTGCTTCTCTGAGCTCCTCCCACCTGGCTGCTCCTACCTGAATGCTCCGCGCGGGTCTGGAAGGGGGGGGGGCTGGCTGCTGTGTTCAGTGATGCGTTCAAGTGCCGCTTCTTGCCTCAGAAAAACTACAGCAGCTTTGAAATCATGCTGTTTGTGCTGGAATCTGCTAAACCTCTGCTGTGTGGGCTTATTTATCACCCACCACAATATAATAAGGACTTCCTCAATGAGTTCTCAGAACTGCTGGCTGAACTGCTGCCAAAATTTGACACCCTGCTTTTTTGTGGCGATTTCAACGCACATATCTGCTACCCAAGTAATCAACTTGGATGTGAGTTCCAGGACCTTCTGGACTCTTTTAAACTGTCGCAATCATTCTCAGGGGCCATGCACAATCAGGGTCACACACTGGACTTAATTATCTCCCACGGCCTTCACATATCTGCAGTAGAGATTCTGGACACTTGTATTTCGGACCACTTTCCCATCTTATTTGAATTTTCCACCCCTCCTGCACCGAAGGCTGTTCACCCAGCACATCTCTGCCGCTCCAAGTCAGTTCACTGATGCCTTTAAGAGCACTGACTTATGCTCTGCTGTCAGCCTGGACCCTTCTCTACATCCTGAGGAATTCATCACCTCCTTCCATCACACCTGCACAACAATCTTGGACTCCATCGCTCCTCTCAAACAGCGTTCTTCAAAGATCAAACCACCTCCATGGCTCAACGAAACAACGCGGGCCCTTCGACAACGCTGCAGGAAAGCAGAGCGAAAATGGAGGCGGGACCGGCTTCATGTATCCCAGGGAATACTGAGAGACTGTCTCTGTGATTATCAAAATGCTGTTAAGCAGGCCAAGTCACAGTACCTCTCCAATTTAATCTCCACCAGCTCCAACCGGCCGAGGACACTATTTAGCACAATCCAGTCTGTCATCAATCCCTCTGTCAATGTTCTGAAAACTGCCACACAGTCTACCTGTGATGACTTTCAGAGCTATTTTGTCAACAAAATAGACTCTATCAGGCAGAACATTGTCAGCCCATCAAACACTGTCCAATCATGTACGTCTGCAATAACCACAGCTGTTTTTGACCAGTTCGACCTGGTTTCACTGCCTCACCTCATCAAGGTGGTTCAGCAGATGAAACCAACAAACTGTTCTCTGGACATCATTCCCTCTAAAATGTTCAAACAGTCCTTTGATGTAATTGGTCCTTGTGTTTTGTCATTTATTAACAGCTGTCTATCTTCAGGTTTTGTGCCATCTGCTTTCAAACACGCTGTGGTCAGGCCTCTTCTCAAAAAACCAGGCCTAGATCCTACAGCTCTCTCTAATTTCAGACCAGTTTCCCATCTGTCATTTCTATCAAAGGTCCTAGAAAAGATTGTTTTTATTCAACTTCAATCTTTTCTAGAGCTCAACAACCTGTTTGAAAAATTTCAGTCTGGTTTTCGAGCCCGTCACAGCACTGAATCTGCACTGCTCAAAGTGCAGAATGACATTCTTCTGTCCCTGGATGCAAAAAACCCTGTTCTGCTGGTGATGTTAGACCTCTCAGCAGCTTTTGACACCGTCGACCATCAGGTACTAATCAACCGTTTGTCTCAGCTGGTTGGCCTCCAGGGAGCTGTGCTTGAGTGGTTCAGATCATACTTAACTGGGAGAACCTTTTCTGTCATGATAGGTGATCTGTCCTCCTCTTCATCAACCCCTCTGACCTCTGGCGTACCACAGGGATCCATTCTGGGCCCAGTTCTCTTTTCTCTTTACATGTTGCCATTAGGATCAATCATTACACGCCATAATCTGTCTTCATATAATAATAATAATAATAATGAATTCAATTTATAACGCACTTTTCATTAGTGAAAATCTCAAAGTGCTACACACATTCATACACCGGTAGCGGTAGACTACCATGCAAGGTGCTTTCCAGTCCTACCGGGAGTAACTCGGGGTTGAGTGTCTTGCCCAAGGACACAACGACACATGGTGTGGGGAACCGGAATTCGAACTGCCAACCTTCCGATCGGGGTACGACTGCCATTACCACTACGCCACGGCCGCCCCGTATGCATATGTATGCAGACGATTTACAAATCTATCTGCCAGTCACTCCCAACCCCTCACTCAGTTCAAACACTCTTGTCAACTGCTTAAATGACATTAAGCACTGGCTCTCTCAAAACTTCCTCCACCTAAACACAGATAAAACTGAATGCATTTTATTTGGTGCACCCGGTGACACCAGCAACATCCTTCCCAGTCCCAGTGTTGGTTTTCCCCTCCCCCACTTCAACCCGGTGGTCAGAAATCTTGGAGTGCAGCTTGACTCCAACTTAAAGCTTGATAAACAGATCAGTTCTGTTGTCAAGACCAGCTTCTTTCAGCTCCGTCTGCTCTCTAAAGTAAAGTCACTCCTCAGCCGTAGTGATCTGGAGAAGGCCATCCATGCCTTTGTGACCTCCAGACTTGACTATTGTAATGCTTTGTATGTTGGAATTAATCAATCCTCCATCTCCCGTTTACAACTTGTACAGAACTCTGCCGCCCGCTTTTTGACCAACACACGAAAATATGAACACATCACTCCTGTCCTGTCCTCTTTACACTGGCTCCCGGTTCAGTTCAGGATACAGTTCAAGCTGCTGCTGTTTGTTTTCAAAGCTCTGAATGGACTCACACCTCTGTACATCTCAGAACTTTTGAAAGTCCATCAGCCCGGCAGAGCTTTACGATCTGCCAGTCAACACCTGCTGGAGGTGCCTCGCTCAAGGTACAAACAATGGGGAGACCGGTCCTTTTCTGTTGCCGGCCCAAAAGCCTGGAACAGCCTCCCCCTTGAGCTGCGTGCCACCTCTGATCTGACTCTGTTCAAAACCAGACTGAAGACCCACTTGTTCAAAAAAGCTTTCAGTGTGTAACTTTTATTATTTTTGGTATTTTAGTATGTAGCATTTTTATTTCCATTGCCTCCTTTTATTGCTGTTGCTTTTATGCTATTTTCACTGATTTATTGTACCAGTTTTTATATTTTCTGTCCTGTTAAGCACCTTGGTCAATGCAAGGCATTGTAGGAAGGCGCTATACAAATAAAGTTTATTATTATTATTATTATTAAAGGTGCTATACTGTATGTAACTTTTCTAAATATATATTTTTAACATATTTCTTCACTCTGTCACTATCTCCTGACAGACTGATGTAATCTCTGAAAAAAACTTTAAAAAAAAGATTGTCCCCTTGCTTCTCCAGGTGGTAAATAAGCATTTCTAAAAAGCAAAAGTGACCCGCCGTTAACAAGCCAATAAACCCAGAGTTTGTAACCAGCCAATAAAAACAGAGCTTGAATTTGAATCAGCCAATAAAAACAGAGCTTGAATTAGAATTTCAGCAGACCACGGGGGAGCAGAGCCATATACTGTATGGCTCTGAGGGGGAGGGAGCAGAATGCTTTCCCTGTTGAAAATATTTCTAAGTGCTGCGCGCTACAGAAAGTTACATATAGCACCTTTAAGAGAAGGTTTTTCTCTCTTAATATAAACAGATTTCTTCACCCTCCTCTCAAACCATCTGTGTTCACGGTCCAAAACGTGCACATTCTGGTCCTCAAATGAGTGTCTCTTGTCCGTGAGGTGGAGGGATGGAGTGTTTAGAAAAATTTTAGCTACTATTCAGCATTTTTTTCTTCACATTTCAGCTTTTTCAGTTAATTGTCACTTTTTTATGCTAATTTCTGTTTCTTTCAGCCTAATTGGGCATAATTGTGCAGTGCACTGCCCATTGTCTTCTGGTAATTTAAGGGTCTGCTTTTTAGCTACCTTTCAGCTGGGGGGTTATTTGCAAATTTCTGCTTTTTTCAAATAATTTCCATTTATTCTGCTAATTTCTGATTTGTTCAGCCTAATTGGGCACAGTTTTGCTCTCCACTTCCTTCTGGTAATGTAAGCTTCTTTCTGGCTTTTCTTCTACTTTTCAGCCATTTTTGCTAATTTCAGCCTTTTTTAGCTAATTAACTAATTTTTGTGCTCATTTCTGCTTACCGTATTTCAAATTCAGCAACTACATGTTCTTTCTGCTTTCTTCTGCTAACTTAGTTTTGTTCTTCCATTTCAGCTACATTTCAACATGTTTTGGCTACTTTTAGCTGTTTTTCAGCAAGTTCTTCAGCAATAAGCATTCACACTGCATTTTCGCAGGAAATGCAATTTCTCTAGTTGTTTCTAAATTCAGATCTTATTTTACGTAACAGCAGATTTCATTTGCCTCTGGTTTTGTCTCTCTAGACATATCGGACTGCTGAGAGTGAAAGGGCATACGATGAACCTGCAGAAGATCCCCTTGAAGACCGTTCGCCAGTTCTTCATTCAGGATGTGGTGCTGTCCGACTATGAAGACTGTTTCACACCTGATACACCTCAGGTCACAAAGAAGGTGGAGGACTTCTGCTATGCAAAGGTAACATAACGTCTCATAATGATGTTGCACCCATTTCATTGTATTCTGCCCAACCTCATCTGTCTCTGGGTCTGTCTGTCATTTTGTAGGTCACAGAGATGCTGGAGGAAGCAGAGAGGGATAGGCTTGGATGTCCACTTACACCAGAGAAACCTTTAATTCGACTGCGGGTGAGTTGGGTTCAACCTTTATCTGCATCTTCGCCTTGCCATCAAAATAAAAGAGTTCTGATATAATCATAAAAAGTATGAGAAAGTGTATAATTTGCTGTTAGTGATTTCCTGCAATGTAGGAAAAAGCATCTTTATTTGTAAGACTTTATTTGCTTTTCTGTTTTCTAAAACACAACAGTTTGAATTTCTATTAAAAAAAACCTGCTTGACAACAAGTGGAGTGCTTTTTATATTTAGAATGTGTAAAAGATGGCCAGAGTTATACATTTTTAGTTCAAACTGTAAAACACTTTGTGACCCTCTAAGTTAAAATATGTGCTCTTTAAAAAAACAATATATAAAAGAATAAAGATAGTAAAATGCAGAACATTTACCATACATTGTGCATATTTATACAACTTGTCAGTCACAACTCCAACTGATACGCTGCTTTTTTCTGTTTGATTCTGAGTTGGAACATAATTTGATAAGATAATCTGACATTATATTAAAGTAAACTTAAACCCCATGATAAGAACATCAGACAACTACTGTCTATTTGTATTTTGTTCACACAGAGCAAAGGTTTGTACTTGGACCTTTAAATGACCTAACACCAGACAAAACAATGACGTATCACAAGTTTGGAGTTTTGAAGTAAGAACTGTGTAGGATCCCTGAATTCATTCTTTGCCAGAATCGTAACTGGAGTTGGTAGGAGACATCATATCTCTTCAGTTGTAGCTTCTCTCCATTGACTCCTTGTCAAATTCAGAATTCAAAATCTTACTTCTAACCTACAAAGCTCTCAACAACCTAGCTCCATCGTATATTGCAGATAATATTGTTCCATATTTTCTTAACGGAGCACCTCTGTCCATGAGGCTGACACACTGTCCAGTTTTAAGACTGGGATCAAGACTTTCCTTTTTGATAATTCCTATAGTTAGTGTTGGCTTGTTATGCTGCTTAGACTAGTGGAGGACAAACTGACCACAGTTCTTCAAATGAATCGTTACAATTGAATATTTGATATTATTTCTATCGTAACAATTAATTCTTGACCTGCCATTGTGTATCTGTTCCTCCTTTCTGTTCCACTTGAAACCAATCGGTCAACGCAGATGGCCGCTCGTCCTGTGCCTGGCTCTGCTAAAGGTTTCTTCCTCATGAGGGAGTTTTTTCTTTCCACTGTCGCCTTAATGCTTGCTCCAGATGAGAGTCTGCAATGAAGTTAAACTCAAAGCAGTCTGCTCCTCAGATAAATAATGATATTTGAATGTTTCTGTTCAGTGCCCTGAGATAACTTCTGTTGTGACTTGGCGCTATATAAATACTGTAAACTGAATTAAATTCTTTGTTACTTTGCCAGGTGGACTACAGTGGAGGTTTTGAGCCGTTTAACACCTCTCGCTTTAGTCAGAAGTTTGTGGACCGTGTGGCCAACCCAAAAGACGTCATTCACTTCCTCAGAAAGCGTGAGCAAAAGGAGGACATCAAAGGTCTGACTCAGACTAAATACAATGATGTTAAGATTTTACCTGAAGAAACTGACAGTTTATTGGATTTTTATTACCAAACGCGGGGAAAAAAAGAAAAGTAGAGCATACCGTATTTTTCGGACTATAGGTCGCACCCGAGTATAGGTCGCATTGTCCAATTATTGCCAAAGAATTGAAAAAATCCATATATAGCTCGCACCTGAATATCTGTCGCACCTACGTCAAAATGTGGACCGTGTTTAGCTCTGCTGCAAATGTCTCTTCCACAGGAGCGCACAGCAAGGCTTTTAAGAAGATTAACACTTAAAAACAATTAATTGTTTGATAAAAATTATAGCAAATATGTGTCTGAGCTGAACTTTTCTTTAATAAATGAATAATTTTAGCAGGATAAACACCTAAAAATATATATTTGTTAGCTGACATTATTGTAAGAATGTGTCTCAGTTTAATTTTTGTTAATAAATGATTACAAATCAGCTTATTTTATAAAAAGCCACATATAGGTCGCACCTGACTATAGGTCGCAGGCCATAAAAAAATGATAAAAAGCCGAAACCTATAGTCCGGAAAATACAGTACTCATGTTGCTGGCTTTTATTCCTGCATTTAATGAAACCTTTAGTTAAACAAGGCGTCTGATGTGTTTTCATTGTGATATGTTTTATTCATTAAACTTTTAGATGAGATGAATATTGACTATGGCAAGCTGATAAAACCATCTGCAGTTGAAGGCCTGAGGGTGGAGGACCTAGTGAAACAGTACTTCGAGGCAGCAGAGCAGGTGCGTTGAACATTAAAACAAATGCAGACAATAAACACAAGTTTTCACCTGTTGTTTCCATCTACTGTTTTGACTGTGTGTGTGTGTGTGTGTGTGTGTGTGTGTTTCTACAGAAGGTCCAGCTATCCCTGCTGACCGAGCAGGGCATGGGAAAAGCCATTCAGGAGTTTGTAGACAAAGACGAGAAAGAGGCCATCGAGGAGCTCATCTCCTACCAGTTAGATAAAACACAGCGCCACCTTCAGGCCAGAGGCGTGACCACAGAGCAGGATATAGATGCGGAGGTAAGACGACGCTGTTACAGAGACATTCCATGTTGAACTTCACGTTTGGTAAAACTTAAAGCACATAGTTGTATATTTTCAGGTTCGGCTGTTCAAAGACTCCAAAAAGAACACGACCGAAGAAGAGAACGACATTAGAGAAGTACGTAAAGAGTTCACCCAAACTCTGAAAAGCTGCTTCAGTGCTGTTTATTATCACTTTCTTTCTCAGGCCTTCAGTAGAGCCAAAGCTCACCGGAAGGAGCGTGGCGGTGTGGATGGAGATCACAATATGTCCGACGAGCTTGCAGATGTTCCCATGAACTCCGATGATGATAGTTCAGTTACGTTTCCTGCTCCTGCACGAGGCAGAGGCCGAGGAGGGAGAGGAAGAGGAGGTCGAGGCAGGGGCAGAGGTGAGAGCGCTACGTACAAGTTCTAAGATTTATTGAAGAGTTTAGATTTATTTCAATGTCATGTTTCAACACTTTGAACCTTTTGTTGTTGTTTTGGGGGGAAAATGGATCTTTTTTTTATTCAAACACAAATAATTGAACATCTGGTAGGTTTCACTAACTATTATGTATTACCGGTACTTGACTGATATCAATGTATAACATAAAAAAGCACAATCAACCAGAACATTTTCATGATTTTGTACCATCTTTGTACAAACAGTTGGGTTGTCTATGGACACGTATGGTTTCAGTAACATGCCACAGGATCAGGTGCCCAGCACAGGGGTGCCAACATGAACAGCATGTTCCCTATTCTCTCAGGAAGGCCCTACGAAGGCTGGGCCACTCCAGAACAGATGCAGTTTACATTACCAAGGATCTGCTGTACGGCGAGCTAGCCAATGGCTCTCAAACTGTTGGACTGTAAAGATGTCTGTAAAAAGAGACATGACGTTGTGCAGATGACTGTGCAACGACAAACGTCACCCTTCATGTGTATCAGAGGCAACAGAGAATGTCACACTAGAACCAATGTTCCCTCTAAGCTGCGTGCATGCGCAATTGCGCACTGCTAACACATTCTCAGCGCACAATAAAATATTTGCGCGCATCCAAATTAACCACGCAAGTGCGGGATCTGATTGGGTCTGGTCAGCCGGTCGGTCCGCCTCAACTTAAAATGATTAATGGACAGCGATTACATCAAATCACAATGAAGCTCACGTTGTTTTGACCAATTATTAACAGGAAGGCGGGTCTTAGAACAGCAAGCATGTATGCAGCTTCACAGTCAGATCATGCAGAAGACGGAGTTTGTCACACCGGGACAGGTACGTGGGTCAATTAGTGTTAAAACTACAGTTTTTAAATCTCGTTGTTAGGTCAAGTAAAATCAGAGTTATGATCAATAATCCACACCACGTCTTTTATCTGAATAAAGTCAAATATCAAGCGTGTTACAGTGAGAAGCTACACACTCGCGCACACACACACCGCTGAACACAAACAATCCTCGTCCTTTCTGAAGGAGGCTCCAAGTTATTTGTCAAGCACCAAATCTGCAGGAAAAATAAGAAAAAGACGCAGAAGTTGAATGGAGTTCAGTGCACGATAGTCAGTGAGATCGGGGGTGATGAAGAGGAAGATCGTTAGAAGAGGAAGAGCAGAACGAGGCAAGGTCTGCAGAGGAGGGGGTCCAGAACCAAGCATCAGTTTCTGAGCTCTGCAGATGTTGACCCAGGGACCAATGGAGGAAAATACACTTTTTAAAAACTTACAGTAAAATAAATATTTTGTCAATAAAAAAATAATAATGTGGAGATTTTAAACAAAAACCCTACAAGCATTAAAATAAAAATCATCTAAATTAGATACTGTATATTTATTTGAGGCTGACAGTTTAATTAAGAAGGTTGATTTTCCCTCTGAGGAACATGAATAAATAAAGTTAAAGGGTTAAAACGTCTAATTCAAATAAAATAATAAAGTCTGTAGTTAAATAAAACTGGTTTTTGAGCTGCATGCATTCAGCTGGGAGCTGCAAAATCACTTATATTAAAAGCAAACTCATGGAAGTTGCTGCTGTATTCTGATTCTTTTAATAAGCCATGTAACTTTCTATGATCCCAGATTTATAACAGGTGTGTGGCCATAGTGCACACTCCTGATGTTGCTCATAGTGGTCCTCAGTTTGCTCAGAGAGCTTGTGTGTATGCCCAGACACATGAAAAATTAGAGGGAACATTGACTAGAACTGGTCTGTTCAGCCTGAAGACCTACACATGCCAACAACACAATATGAACGTTCAATCAGTTGAGTCCATGCAGGATGGAGTGGATGGAGACAAGTTTCAGGAGTGATGTGAGACAAAAGAGTGTCATCAAAGGTCAAAGGAAACATTTACAAGACAGTGGTGAGACCAGCTATGTTGTATGGTCTGGAGACAGAGACATGGACAAAAAGACAGGAGAAAGAACTGGAAGTAGCAGAAATGAAGATGCTGAGGTTCTCCTTAGGAGTGACAAGGATGAATAAGATCATCAGAGGTACAGCACATGTTGAACAACTGGGAGATAAAGTTAGGGAGGCCACACTGAGATGGTTTGGACATGTCCAGAGGAGGGACAGTGGGTATATTGGTAGAAGGATGTTAGAAATGCAGCTGCCAGGAAAAAGACAAAGAGGAGATATATGGATGCAGTTAGAGAGGACATGAAGGTAGTTGGAGTGAGGACAGAGGATGCAGAGGACAGAGTGAGGTGGAGGAGGATGACTCGCTGTGGTGACCCCTGAAAAGGAAAAGGCCAAAAGAAGAAGAAGAAGAAGAATCAGTTTTTACTAGTGGTTTTCATACAGATGAAGATCATCCATCTTCTACCGCTTATCCATAGTCGGGTCACGGAGGCAACAGGTCCAGGAGAGCAACACAGACATCCCTCCCCAGTAACACTTTCCAGCTCGTTCTCGGGGACTGTGTGGCGTTCCCAGTCCAGAGAAGACACTCCATCCCTCCAGTGACTTCTGGGTCCGGCTTCCTACCAGTTGAACATTACAGACGAAGACCGTTTTATTGATAAGACAAAATAAATGACACACTTAAATAATGGGGGTCAAGGCATCTGAACATGCCTCTAAAATAAAGCTTTATTGTTAATGTCAGTGCTTTTGAATTCCTACATCGAAAGTGAAATCTCTTTGGACCAAGTCCCGGTTCCTGTATATCAGCTGGCAGGTGATGTCTTTGTCTTTCTCTTGTAAACTTAAAGCTAGGGTATGTAGTAACATATTTCTTCACTCTGCCCTTATCTCCTGATACATTGATCTTTGACATGTAATCTCTCAAAAAAACTATAGTCCTCTGGCGTCTCCCGGTGGTAATAAAAGCATTTATAAAAAGCCAAGAGCGCCCCGCGGTTAATCAGCCAATAAAAACAAAGCTTCTTACTTTTCACCCCCTAACCCACGCCCCCGCCTGTCAGCCCGCAGCGAGCCCCGCAGCGAGCCTGCAGCGGCCACGCAGGTTCTTGTTGAAATAATTTCAAAGCGATGCAAAACTGTTTTGTATGTGACACAAATGTATTAAATATCCCTTCTTCATCCCTGCTCTGAACTTTTATTTTTTTTTTTTTGCCAAAAGTCAAGTGATCGCTTCCTCCCCTCCAGACCTGCACTGACAGATATGAGGAAGTGGATCAATTTGTCACGAGCGAATTAAATCATGTCCAACGTGGCTGTGTGAAGCTCTGCAGGTTTCAGGGTGTTTTTGTTTTGCTGGACCAGTGGTCCATGTTTTTATTTTATTTTTTAGAAGGTTTTATTAACACATAATCACAGAACATTGCAGCGCAGAAACGGGACATGTAGAGGAGGCGGAGCATTCCAGGCTGCAGCGCGAGTGAGGTGGAGCTGAGTCATATATGGCTCTGAGTGAGGAGGGACCAGAAACGTGTCTCTGTTCAAAATGTTTCTAAGTGCCAGCGTGTTAAAAAGCTGCACACTGAACCTTTAATGGTCAGACAGGTTTTAATGACTCTGTTTTATTTCTTGTGCACATGATGTGATTTAGTTCTGGCAACCATTTAATAATCTGATGTTACAGGGCAAACAAGTATAATGTTTGTTTTATTTCAAGTATGATGTTCCATTGTTGTCCATCCAGGCGCTGCTTCAGAAGCAAAACCAGCTGGTCGTGCTCGTTCCCAGAAATCGTCTGCAGCAAACCAAAGCAGTAGCATCATGCAGGGTAGGGCCCAGATGTAAAACAGAAATTAATCAAACCACTACCTTGATCCTTTTAACACTTTTGTCCGTCTCAGCCTTTCAGGTTGCATCGTCGAGGTCTCAGGCTGGAGCCAGCAGATCTTTTGCAGCAGATGAAGTAAATTGAACCATAAATATGTTAAATATCACGTTCTTTATCAAGAACTGTGTTTTGCATGACAAAATCAAATGAGTTCCTTTGTTGCCCAACTCCCAACCAAGCTTTATAAAAATGTGGCTTTGTAGTTTTTGAGTTGAAGTTTTATTTTCAAATGAGAGTTGTATTTTTGTAGTTTGAACTATTAAAGGCCAACAGTGAAATGTCCTCAGTTGACAAAGGTTATGAGGTGCCATCACCTGCAGCTCAGGTCAAGAATGTCATCTTCTCATACAAACTATCATTTATTTCCATCACAGCTCAATGTTGGCAGAAAAATGACACAAATGACCTTTTATTTTTTAGACATTAAATCTCCACCATCATCTAACCTCCTATTTCCTCTTTGACCATCAGCAGTTGACCATAGATGACTCGGATGAAGATATTCCTGTCAGAGCCACCAAGCCACCTCCGAGGTTTGTTTTTTTATTTCTAGTCTAATTTTAAGGAAGAAAAAAAAAATCCTAAGTCATAATATTTTTTTATATTATTCCTCCTGGCTATATATATATATATATATTTTTTTTTACCAACACAGGCCTTCATCATCATCTTCCTTTTCGAAGTACAGTTCTCAAAGCCAGAGCCAGTCGTCCCGAGGAGTTACATTTGACGATAGTGATGAGGTAAACAAAAAAAAAGTGGCAATAAAATGGTTTTGTGGTTATCTAAAGTTTAGGAGTGCAGACTCTTTGTTTTATTTGTGATGAATTAATTAGTAGAATGAAAATAGGACTAAATTGAAAATACTGAAATCTATTGCACATCCTGAAAAAAGCACATTACTAAAAAAAAAAACCCACACTTTTTCCTAATGTTGAACTTATTCTTTTAATACAGGATGATCCATTCAAAGGCTCCAAACGTCGTTCCAGAAGATAATAAGTGCATCTTATACACGCCGAGTTCAAACGGTTCATTTCAAAGACTGCTTCAAATTTCTTAACGTTTACAATATATATTTGCCATTGTTGCTTAGGATATTATCTAATAATTTGTATTCTGATCAAAGATTAATACTGAAATGTTTTTTTTATGAAGAGAAATAGGAAAGTTGAGTTTTGCTTTCCACCAACCCCTGCTAGTAGATTAATTAACAGGACCTTTGTATGTTTTCCATCAGATTATCTGTAATAAAGTTGTTTCCCCTGATGGTTTTAGTTTGTTCCAACGCCCCAGCTGGGTTTCATCACAACTGAACCAGTGATCTGATGATGAAAATGTGTAAATAGTAGTCATGTGCTTTTCATTGCTGATAAAACTAATGCAACAGGAAATACGTCAGTAGTTTATTTTATGCACAAAACGGAAGTGAGAATTAAAAGAGATAAATACTGTATGCTTGGTCATTTAATTAACTATGAAAAATGAGAACATTTGTTCAGAATTTAAACTGTTTTGTGAAGTTTTTGTGCCTATAGTGTTACCTTTGGGGAGGATGACTGAATAAAACAACATTTTCAAAGATTATTTCACAAAATTGCCAATGCCAGGACGGTACTTTAAGAAGTTTATTATATTTACAAGTTAATTACAGGTATTAAAAAAGTGAAAACAAAATACATTCAAATCACCAAGACACTGCATTAAAACCTTATGAAACTCATTCTAAGTACAATATACAAGTAACATTTCAGTGCAAAACGTCAATTCATACTTTATTAGATTTCTGTGGAGTCAACACAGTTGAACTTGAATCACTTAAACAAAGCGTTCGATTAAGTGCAGGAATTTTAACATAGAGGAAACATCATTCTTACAAGTGGAGGGAACAATCCAGTGGTCATAGTTGAGTTTTCTGAAAGCAGTCTGTTCTTTACACTGGAAATCTGTACACCACTGAGTTTTTTGACCCATCTTCACATGCAGTAAAATCAAGTAACAAGTGTTTACTTAAAGTGCTGATATGAATCATTCTGTAGAAGAAAACAGACATTCCTGTCTTAGTTGTAAAAACTTGAGGAATCCGATGGCTCCCACTCAAAGCTTTTTCTTATGTAGGTTGAGTTACAGCATTTCAAGAGGTAAAACAAGTTTATTTCTGCAAACTGAACCAAACAGCAACATTTACCAGTCCCCTGAGATAACTGAAATGGCACAAACACCTGAATATATGTGCAATGTTTGCAGCTGGTTGTAGCTTCCCTTTTAAAAACAGCCACACTGAAACAAAACCATTGTCTTTCAGTTTCAGTCTGAGGTACACTGCACCGGAGTCTTGTGATGACTTTGGTCACAGTTAACATCAAGGGTTTTTCTGGAAAGAGAAAGAAGAAATAAGGAAGGGAGGTTGTAAATGTTTCAATTCTTATTCTCCAAGGAAAAACTGTTTTTAGCTTTCTTTTAAAGGGGACCACACATGCAAAATTCACTTTTTAATGTTTTTTTTACTCAACTTTGGGTATTTACTTCATAAAAAAAACAGTCCTTGTGCCAAAAAAATGCACCCAGTGGTTTATTTACTCTAAGTAGATTTATTTTACTGTGATACAAACGGTTCGTTTTAAAATACGCTCGCATGTGACGTCACAAGCGAGAGGACAACCCACCACAACCTGAGTCCAGCCCCTCACCTAGCAACCCCTGGTTAGGCTCAACCCACTTCTGTATTAAACACATGACTGTTGTTTTTCATGATTTCATCTCATCTTTTGTTTATATGTTCTTAATTTCATGTGTACAGCACTTTGTTGCAGCTGTGTTTTTTTAAATGGCTTTATAAATAAAGTATAATTGTTATTTTTATGTTTTAGTTCAATTTTTAGTGTATTTGCGATCGCTCCCAACGCGCAGCCGGCAAAAATTAAACGAGCGGACCCCCGGCGTAGGGACCGCGGCAACGGGACCCTCTTCTGGCGGATGGAGCGGAGCTTCAACTGTACAGCCTCGCTGCAGCCTCGCAGCAGCGAGGACCTTCTCCTTACGGATTAATTTACGGGAGACACTTGGTGAACTTTGTGTTGTCTTGACTGGAACAGCGATAACTCCCAAAATCTCCGCGTGCAACGAGCGGAGCTGGCGAACACCGGAAGAGGAACAAGCTAACATTAGCATCGGATTCGGGTGGTCTAATGCTAAAAGGAGCAGCAAATTGCGGCGCGCTCAGACGGGTTTCGGTAAGTTATCTTAAGCTAGCACTAACAGTAAGTCAAATGAGTAATAAAAAAAGAGCTAATTTTAAAACAACAACACATTACAGATACTGGCTGTTACAGAGGGCGTAAACAGATCGTTGAAGGGCGTGGACTTCAGAACTCAGTATCAGAAACCGGTCGTTCAAAACGAAAGTTAAAAATGGCAGAATTAAAAAGGGTATAATTAATTATCTAAGAATTATTTTGTGTATTAAAATGAATTAATATTGTCAAGATAGCACACAGACATAACATAAAAATTTTAAAGACCTATATGTGGTCTTTAAGAAAAAAAACATAAATTTATTTCCACTTCAGTGGAGCTAACTGAGTGATACGTATACTGTATGAGTAAGTATCTGTACGTGTGCAGTACCTCGATGACTGTATAGATCCAGTTCAGCATGTCGTCCACGTTTGTGTAAACACCGGGCCTGTTTGCGTTTGCACAGCCGACACCCCAGCTCACCGCTCCGATCAGATTCCAACGAGAAGAGTCGTCGTACACCAAAGGGCCTCCACTGTCGCCCTGGAGTTCAAAACAACACAATTCTTAGTGTTATAAGGGTTTTTCTTAAGGGGAAAATATGAGATGACTGTTCAGGCTGTTTGAAATCATATTGACTGGTTTGTTACCTGGCAGGCGTCCACACCACCTTTCAGATTACCAGCACAGATCATTCTTTGTGTAATGTAAGTACTGTAGATGCTTGCACTGGAACACGTACTCCGACCGATCAGATTGATATCAGCCTTCTGCAGCGTGGAAGAGGCCTTGCCTGGAGGAAGAACAATGACCAGTTTAAAAAAAATAAATAGAGACTCCCATTTCAAAATTAAATCTTGCCTGGAGGAAGAACAATGACCAGTTTAAAAAAAATAAATAGAGACTCCCATTTCAAAATTAAATCTACAGTAAAAGGGTTCACTGGGCTGTAAAGCTCATTTCTCACCATTTTCTTCCAGTAAGCCCCAGCCTGTCACAACCAGCGGGGCGTTGTCGGCTATGTTCAGGTCTTTTGGAGGGAGACACACTGGCAGGCGCTTAACTGGCAAACAGTTTGAAAGTTGGACAGGTTTCATTATACTGCAGTTAGGAAGGTTAAATACTGTCTTGTACTGAAGCATCAGGATTACTCTAAAAAGCCAAGTCTGGTCCTCTGGACATACAAAAAAAAAAAAAGTAGAAACGTTTCGTCTTTCGTCCAAAAGACTCTTTCGGACGAAAGACGAAACGTTTCTACATTTCTGTTTTGTTTTGTTTTTTGAATGTCCAGAGGACCAGACTTAGCTTTTTTAGATTTTTCTACCTGGATTATTGAGCATGCATCAGGGCATTCAGGATTACTGTTACAAGCTACATTTCTTTACTTTAACAATACAAAAAGTACCAATTCTTATAGAAAGTTATAAAAGGTGCTTCATAACATAGTGAAAATATAACAAATAAGAAAGAATAAAACAAAAAAGGCATTATATGAGGAAATTGAAATCAATCAAGAAAATAAATTTGCCAGCATTTTTTTTTTTTTCATTTACATATTTTAAAGATTTTGCATAGGACTTTAGCTCATTCTTCCAGTGGTTCATATTAGGTTTACATTTGAAAAAAAAAAAGACAATAGTGAACATAATATTTAGCTAGTATAATCAGATTATTGATAGCATATTCATTATTTCTAATCTTATTAATTAACCTAATTAACTAATTGTTACAAGCTACATTAGAAATAATTCAACTGACTAAATTGTCTCAAACTTTATGTTTGGCATACTGACCACTAGAGGGCAGCAAAGCCTACTAAACGTTTCTGAGTGAACGTGTTTGAGTTTGTTTGCAAAAAAAAAAAAAAAAGAAATGAACTAGAAAAAGTTGATTTAAACTGTTTAAATGTTTGTAAACGTTCAAATTAAAGCCTGACCTCCCGCTGTGATTGGGCTCGTCAGCCTCATCAGGGCCATGTCGTAGTCGTTTTTGTCTGCTTCGTATTTTCCATTTATTATGATCCTGTCCACAGAAGAACCCCCGGAGATCATGTGCGTCTGTCCTGACATCACGCTCCACCGACTCAGCACCCGTTTATTCCTGCGACGACCACAAGCAGAACCGAAGGAAGATGTGGGAGTTAGCTCATGTATCTGATGTTGGTGTTGAAACATTTAAAAGAGATTGTGCACAGGGTGGTTACTGACTCGGGGAAGCAGTGGGCGGCGGTGACGACCCAGCGCGGTGACACCAGTGAACCTCCACACGTATGCTGGCCAGTGTATTGCAGGCTGACCTGCCAGGGCCAGTGCTCGATGACAGCATCTGTGCCCCCAACAATACGGTCCTGATGGCCCCCCTGTCCACAGTCTGAGAAAACAATTCAAAATGTTCAGTTTTACTTCGATAACATTTTTATTGAATACATACATTTTTTTGCATTAATCCATCCTGATAGTTTTTAAACTATATTTTTCCATCCCCTTTAGGATTAGGCAAGACTGGAGCTCGTCACTGTAGGCGTGTGTAGACACGTGGGTGAAACTTGTCAAACAACTTTACCATCCCACCCCACCAACACCCACTCTACTAAAACATGTAAACACTGTGGTTGGTATTCTAATAGTAAAACTTACCTGAGCATGTCAAAGAGATCACAGAACCAGTTTTGCACTGTTTGCTGTTAGAAATAAACAAAAACAACAACAAAAAGAGCGTTAGAAACTATTAAAATCCAAAAATGACCATTACTGTACACTGAAACAGTAGTTTCATTCCCCTGACCTAATCTTACCCCACGTTGAACCATGTCCCTATTTTCGTTCTACTTTGAGTCGGTAAAGCACCTTCTTTGTTCACTTTCACAAATGATAAGGCACGAGGAAGAAAAACTGGGGGCTTTTTTGTCTTTCGGGAACAGAAACTAAACAAAAATACTGTTCAAGCCCATCCATCCATTATCTTTACACGATTCTTCCATTTTGGGTCACGGGGGTCGCCGGTGCCCGTGTCCAGCAATCACTGTGCAAGAGGCAGGGGACACCCTGGACGGGTCGCAAGTCCATCACAGGGACACATGGAGACAAACAGTCATTCACGCTCTCACTCGCGAGAACTGAAGTGTGAAATGGAATTTTTTTCAGATGCAACTGATGAGAGTGTTACACATAACGGTACTTTTAATTTTTCTTTTCAAGATAGCATCACATTTTAGTCGACTGAGGCAGACCGATACTGAAGTGTGACAATAACTTTGTAAGTGCCCTAAACACAACGTCTCAACAAGCTGCTTACTGGTAGTTATTATTCAATTCAGTGGATTTATATAGCACCACGTCACAGCAGAAGTCATCTCAGGGCACTGAACAGAAACATTCATATGCATAACAGTAAGTTAATAACATTATTTATCTGAGGAGCAGACTGCTTTGAGTTTAACTCCATTACAGAACGCTCATCTTGAGCAAGCATGAAGGCGACAGTGGAGAGGAAAAACTCCCTCATGAGGAAGAAACCTTTAGCAGAACCAGGCTCAGGACAAGCAGCCATCTGCTTCGACCGGCTGGGTTTGAGAGGAACAGGAAGAAGGAACAGATACACAATGGCAGGTCAAGAATCACATGTTAAGATAGAAATACAGTAGTCCATTGTTTATTGTGGGGATCCGTACCCTGAGGATCTGCGATTAGTGAAAAATTGCGAAGTAGGCATGGTGGTACAAGTAATAGTAGTAGTAGATTATATATACTGTATATATTAAGACATTTTAAACCCTTTTCATACTCTTGTAGTATTCTAAATAAAGTTTCTAAACGCTCTAAAAGAGCACAGAATGTCATGATTTCAGCTCCCTGCCTCTCTCCTCTTTGCCACCTGCAAGTGGTTTTGGCCACGCCCACTTCTCCACTCTGCACGGAGAACAGCTGATCAGCTGCAGCAGGAAGTTTATCCTGCAGTATGGGCTGCACAAATGTGCAGCAGGTGCTAAATTAATAAAATAAAATAAAAAGTTAAATATAAATTCCATGCCGATGGTGCGGCTCATCATCAATCAGCCAATTGTGTGTCATGTCCAGCATTATTTTGAAAAACCATAATAGAGCGAGTCCATGATGAACGAACTGCAAAATAGTGAGGGACTACCACCAAATGACCACTACAGTATTTGCTTTTAACAATTGAGGTCAGTTTATCCTCTAGTAGTCTAGCCTATAGCAGCATAACAAGCCAACCCTAACTATAGGATTTATCTAAAAGGAAAGTCTTAAGACCAGTCTTCAAACTGGACAATGTGTCAGCCTCACGGAGTTGGTTCCACAAGAGAGGAGCCTGAGAACTGAAAGATCTTCCTCCCATTGATTCTGCTCTTGGAAACTCTAGGAACCGCAAGTAAACCTGCAGTCTGAAAGCGATGTGCTCTGTTAGGAATATATGAAACAATAAGATCTGTAATATAAGATGGAGCTAGGTTGTTGAGGGCTTTGTAGGTTAGAAGTAAGATTTTGAATTCAGTTCTGAAGAGCCAATGGAGAGAAGCTAAAACTGAATACTATAGATGGGATCTCTCCCACTAACTCCAGTTAAGACTCTGGCAGCAGCATTTTGGATCAACTGAAGACTTTTTAAAGAAGCATTTGGACACCCAGATCATCAGAGGTACAGCACAGGTTGAGCAACTGGGAGATAAGGTGAGGGAGGCCACACTGAGATGGTTTGGACATGTCCAGAGGAGGGACAGTGGGTATATTGGTAGAAGGATGTTAGACATGCAGCTGCCAGGAAAAAGACACAGAGGAGATATATGGATGCAGTTAGAGAGGACATCAAGGGAGTTGAAGTGAGGACAGAGGATGCAGAGGACAGAGCGAGATGGAGGAGGATGACTCGCTGTGGTGACCCCTGAAGAGGGAACAGCCAAAACAAGAAGAATCACTGCAATAGTCCAGTCTAGACGTGTTCAATGCATGGACCAGTTTGTCAGAAAAAAGAAAAAGTTAAAAGGTTCTTTTATGTTGACAGATGTGCTGTATTCTTACATATCAAATGTTGCCTCATTAATGGGCGTGTTCTTAATCCCAGGCCTGACTGCTGTGAAAGGTCCAGCTCTGAGTGAAGACAAGTTGCTCACTGGGATACTGGTGCTACTGGGATTACTGTGAGAACAAAAAGGGTTTTTATTAGTTATGATCTGAAACCAAAACAAGCAATTCCTTTAAAACTGCAACACTGTGGAAGTGATCAAATATACTTTGTGTATCCCAGCTGTGTACAAGCGGTCTGTGTGTGTTCAGAAGCCCAGTCGTCACTGCACACGCTCCGCCAGCCCAAACTGGGACTGTACACTTGGAGGATCCTCTGAGCTGAAGAGAGGCGTACTGGAAGGAGACGGAGGTGACAGCGAGGAGGAGACATGAGTCACTTTTCACCTTTTGGTTTTGTCTGAACACAAAATCAGAAGGTGTCAGGTCTAACCTGGAAATGTGGAGTTTTCTGTAAACGTTGATAAACACGTGAGTTCATCTTCTCCTCCGCTGCAGTCTTTCTTCCCATCGCAGGCGAGCTCGAGTGGAATGAACTTCACTGAGCTTGAGCAGAAGAAGTACTTGGAATCAATGAGCTGTTTAACTGGAAGAAAACGGAAGAGCAGATAAGACGTTTATTTTGGTCGGGCAGTTTAACACACAGTCAGGTTTACAGACTTCCATTAGACAGTAAGTTTTATATTTTTGTGCACGATTCTCTCACATGAAAGTCAAACCAATCAGTGTTCTCCAGACTTTTAGAAAGCTTCTATCATACTGTGTCCAAATTAATCTAATCGGTCTTTTGCACGTGACGTCACGGCTCGTATCTTTTTGCACCTCCGGTCGCCATTTTGGGTGTATACCGGTTCATTTAAACAGAGAAAGTCCATGTTAAACACAGTGCGATACAGAACAATAACATCAGCAAAATGCAAACAAAATATGAAAATGAGCAGAAACCTTATAGAGAGAAACTCATTTGACGAATTTGGTGCTCATTTTTATATTTAGTTTGCATTTTGCTGATGTTATTGTTCTGTATCGCACTGTGTTTAACATGGACTTCCTCTGTTTAAATGAACCGGTATACACCCAAAATGGCGACCGGAGGAGCTAAAAGTCACGTGTCTGCAAAAGACCGATTATAATTTATTTCTGAGAACTATAATGAACAACAAATACTTTTCACTTGGGCAGAATTTAAATTTTGTTACTTGCTCTGTGAATGCACAGTTAAAAAAAAAAAATTGTATATTTTCCCAAACAGCACCAGGTTTCAGATCTTCCTCTTTCTATGAAAATCTATAAATACTATTGTGCGTTACTTAATACTGTAGTGAAAACTGTACAAATAAAAACCCAACTGTAAAAAGAAGTACAGTACAGCATTTCTTCAGAAACCAAATTACAGTTCACAACTTTTTTTTATTGTTTTGCATAAAAGATCTCTATTTAAAATGTCACCAGTCTAATATTTTCAATAAAGAAAAACTAAACTTGTACACGAAAAACATCAGTTTGCTAGTGAAGACTATCAACGGTGTTTTAAGATCAAGAGGAACCATTCATGTTTTATATTAGTCAAGCTGAAAAATCAGCCGATTCCAGTTGCTTGCAAAATATTTGGTGCATCCCTAAAGACAGCCTTGTTGGTATTTAAATACCGGTACATGTGTATTGTTAAAGAAAACAACTTACCAAAGTATCCTATTGTGGCCAGTACGCCTAGTACAAGTACAACTGTCAGAACAGTGAGTAGTATTCTCCTCCTCTTCGACAACTTGCCTGCCTGAGGTTTTGGAGCCGTCATGGCCTTTGTGCGCCGAAATGGACGTCGAACTGGAGTTGGAACAGGAGCTCGAACTGGAACTGGAATCAGAGAAGAAGAAAAAAGAGAAAATGACAGTGATTGACATGTAAGAAAACAGAACAGAAAGCACAGAAAATACAAAAAAAGATTAGAATAAAATCTCAGTTCTACCCAAATGACCATGTTCATGAAGTAGCAGCTTACCAGCTCGTTTAGGATTCAAAGGTCTGGAGCTTTCCTCTGGCAGCTCAGCCGACGTCTGATGACAGAAAAACAGACATGAGGTAAGCTCAGGTGTTGCTAAAAACACGACGAGTGCTTTGAGTGAAGGGTTAGAAACGCACCAGCACAAGTCTTTGAGGTTTTGTTGGTCAAATGCATTTTGTTGTCTTTTAGATTATCATTAGCCTGGTTAAAACCAGACCCTGTCCTTCACTTCGCTTCAGACAAGGGTCTGGACTTTTTCCATAGAGAAACGATTCTGAACGGATCAGACGTTTACATAAATGAACATCTTACCAAAAAAAATGGAAAAATTGCAAAAGAAGCAAGGTGGTTAAAAAACAAAGAAAAAAAAATAGCATCAACATGGACTAGAAATGGATACGTCTTTATCAAAGCAAAGGAAGGGTCTCAGCCTAAAATGATAAAAGAGCTGACGGATCTGGATGAATTCAAGAGATGAAAAATTACAAATCAATGAAACAACTCACAATCAAAATGGATAAAATATACGGTGAAATGAACAAATACATTAGAACATGACAACATACGAAGACTCAGAACCTAAAATATATAATGTTGAAAATGTGATTGATGCAAATTTTTTTCCTGTAATAAATGATAGCGAATATTATAATGAAGAGCAGTTTAATGACATCAATATATCAAATGGAGTTCTCTCCATTATTCACTTTAATAGCAGAAGTATAAATGCAAACATATCCAAAATAACAGATTACTTAAAACAATTAAATAGAACTTTTACGATAATAGCGTTGTCAGAGACATGGCTTAATGATGATAACACTAGTAATATTCACATCGAGGGGTATGAATTATATCATATGAACAGAAATAATAAAAGAGGTGGTGGTGTCGCACTATTTGTCAATAATGAAATAAAATGTAAATTAAATAATGAAATGTCAATAATAGTTGATAATATTATGGAAATGATAACAATAGAAATTATAAACAAAAACGATAAAAACATAATAATAAGTTGTGTATATAGATCACCAGGAGCAAATATAGAAATATTCACTGATAAAATCTTGGAACTAATGGAGAAAAGTTTTAATAAAAATATTTTCTTGTGTGGAGACTTTAACATTGATATGGGAAATAAAACAGATTCAAATAACATAAGCACATTTATAAACTCAATGTACAGTTTAAATATGTATCCATTGATATCAAAGCCAACAAGAATTACAACTCATAGTGCTACAATAATTGATAATATTTTCACAAATATAACAAATGGGGATGTGATTGGTGGTATCTTAACGACCGACTTAAGTGATCATTTACCAGTTTTCACAATATTTAAAAATGATCAAAATATCACAAAAGCAGACACAACGAAGAAAAAAATCATAAACACATCAAAAAAAGTTTTGGAAAAATTGAAAGAGGATCTGGATAAACAAGACTGGAATGATGTGTATGTTGATGATGCGAACAGGGCATATGATGAGTTTATGAATATCTTGGAAACCCTGTATGAAAAGAATTGTGTGCAAACAAATTACACAAAGAGAAATACGAATGATCAACCATGGATGACAAAAGGGTTAAGAAATGCATGTAAAAAAAAGAATTATTTGTATTCATGTTTCTTGAAATTGCGAAGTCAGAGCGCAGAAGAAAAATATAAAAAGTATAAAAATAAATTAGTAGGGATTATAAGGAAACATAAGAAAGAATATTATAGTAAATTATTAGATAAAACTAATGGTGATATGAAAGCAACATGGCGAGTAATGAATGGTGTACTGAAGAATCATAAAGCAAAAACTGGTATTTCAAAATATTTTGTAAAAGACAACGATGAAGTTCATGATGAAAATGAAATTGTAAATGGATTTAATCAATATTTCGTGAATGTTGGATCAAGCCTTGCAGCTAAGATACCAAAAGTAGATAAAAATATGATCCACTCAATTACAGGTTGTGCAAATAGTATTTTCCTAAATGGAACTAACAAAGAGGAAATAATGAATGTAGTAAAACATCTTACAGACAAGAGATCGAAAGACTGGGTGGACATGGATATGATGTTTGTAAAGGACATAATGAGTCATGTTATTGAGCCGTTCACATACATATGTAACTTATCATTTTCAACAGGAATTTTTCCAGATAATATGAAAGTAGCTAAGGTCGTTCCTCTTTTTAAAAATGGTGATAAATGTGTATTCAACAATTATAGACCTATATCCTTGTTACCACAGTTTTCAAAAATTCTTGAAAAACTATTTGTAAACAGACTAGACCAATTTATAGATAAACAAAATATTCTAAGCAGCAGTCAGTATGGGTTTAGATCAAAAAACTCTACATCAATGGCTCTCATGGAATTAATGGAACAAATAACTACTGCTGTCGATCAAAAACAACACTGTATCAGTATCTTTGTTGATTTAAAAAAAGCATTCGATACTATTGATCACACCATTCTCCTTGAAAAACTGAACAAATATGGTATTAGAGGACCAGCATTACAGTGGGTATCTAGCTACTTAAAAAATAGGAAACAATTTGTACAAATAAATGATGTAAGATCTGACCTCTGTAATATCACATGTGGAGTTCCTCAAGGCTCTGTACTTGGACCAAAGCTTTTTATTTTATATGTGAATGACTTGGTAAATGTGTCAGGACTCCTTAAATGTGTACTTTTCGCAGATGATACCACTTTTTTCTGTTCAGGTGAAGATATAGAACAAATGTTAGAATTGATAAAGACAGAATTTGTCAAGATACAAACTTGGTTTAAAATAAATAAATTATCATTAAATCTAGAGAAAACTAATTACATGATATTCGGTAATAGAAAGAAAACTGTCGATGTTCCACTCAAAATTGAGGATGTTGAGATTTGTAGAGTGAATGAGGTGAAGTTTTTGGGTGTTATCATTGATGACAAACTGACATGGAAACAACACATAAATTCTGTAAGAATAAAAATAGCTAAATCGATAGCAGTACTGTACAAAGTCAGAGACCTATTGAATGATAAAGCTCTGTATTTGTTGTATAACACAATCATTGTTCCACACTTAATCTATTGTATTGATGTTTGGGGGAATGCGTGTAAAACAATCACAAAGCCTATTTTTGTATTACAGAAAAGAGCTGTAAGAATTATCACTAGAAAGCATTACCGTCATCCATCAAGTACATTATTTTATCAACTAAAATTACTGAAGTTCCATGATTTGGTAGACTATAATATTTTATCAGTTATGTATAGAGCTCAAAATAATGCATTACCTTTAAATATCCAAATGCACTTTGTTAAAAGACAAAGTTGTTATAATCTTAAGGGAACAGAGTTGTTTGTAAAACCACAATTCAGAACCAGTTTGAAGGGACGTTCTACCTCAATTCAGGGAATTAGATTATGGAATGGCTTGGAGAATGTAGTTAAAAATGCCAAGTCAATGTTTACATTTAAAAAAATGATCAAAACAAATATGTTAAAAAAATATATGTGAAATAACGTAATGTGTATTGTATTAGTTAGAAAATTAGAAAGTGTTAGTCATTTTGTACTGTATTAGTTAGAAAACTAAAAAGAATTAGTCATTTTGTACTGTTGGTTGAAGAATATTATTGTTTAACCTGATTGTTGGAAAAAGTTGGTTGAAGATTATTATTGTTTACATGGTTTGACTACTGTTGTTTAATCTGATTGTTGGAGATAAGGGGCAGATATAATAAGATTTATTCTTCTTTCTGCCACCTTTCATTTTTTTACATTTTGTACACTATCATTATGAGATTGCCTTGTATTGTTTCTTTTGTAAAAAAAATGAACAAATTTAATAAACATAAACATAAACATAACGATTCTTGCTGGAGGCGTTGGCCTCTGCTGAGGAACAAAACCATTGGATATTTTGAACAGGGAAAGCATTCTGCTCCCTCCCCTCAGAGCCACCCCCCGTGCTCTGGTGAACTTGACTGACAACTGCTCCGCCTCCTGCAGCTTTTCTCTCGCTGCGCAAATTCTGTGTTTATATGTTAATAAAACATTTTAATAAAATAAAATAAAACCATGGATCGCTGGTCCAGCTCACCAAAAGACCAGAAAATCTGATGGGACTCGGTCAG
>JBBPBX010019220.1:0-44685 GCA_038048925.1 Garcialebias charrua
CAGAGTATTTACTGGGTACAAATCAGGTATTTTCCAGGTACATACCAGGTAACTAGTGAAGGGAAATACGCACGTTTAGAAGTTCTATATGTTAATCTCATTTGAAACGAATACACTACTGTATATGATTAATACACAAGTGCTCTATAATCAAGGTATTCACAACTGTTTTACATATGTTTATGCAATTAGACAACATTATAAGACATACTTTTAGATCTAACAAACAGGATGTTCAGATGCAGATAACAGGCTAGGCCCTTTGTGCTTCTCTTGGCCTTCTGAGGAGATCAGAGCACACAGACACACAAACAGACTTCTGAGGAGATCAGAGCACACAGACACACAAACAGATGAATCAAACTACTAAATAAGTAGTACTTATAAACCACACACATACTAGGATCTGGACATTAATTTACATTAATATCGCACACAGGACACATCTAATAGTACATTTCTAAAACTCTCTTACTGAGCAAATAAGCAGAACAAAGAACACAGTTTCAAGAGACTCCTCACCACAGCTATAAATCTACAAGGTCATAGAACTGACAAGCACGAGAGGCTCCAGGACTCCTTATCAGTGCTCTGAGCCAATCAGAGACCAGAGAAGCTCAAACTGCAGCTTGAAGAGATCCAAACATCTCAGATATCAGCAGCATTCTTTGAAGAACCTCGCCGAGGAAAGGTCTGTCAAAATGCTCACAATTCTCTGTGCACAAAGAATTGCTTATTCATGCTGTAACTCTGTTAACCTGTAACCTGTGTGTCTGTCAATAAATCTTCTTCATTTTTACAAGAGAGACTGGTCATTTGAACACCTAATGAGAAACCCCTTCAACATGGTGACCCCTGACGTCTGGCCTTGTCTCTTTCTCTGATTTGGAGGGTGCGACGTGGACTTTTATTCAGCTGTGCTGCAGTGGAGCTCTGTGACATGACTACATAAGGTGAGTCGACCGTGTATTAAACAGAAACGACTATTCGGCCACAGTCCCAAATTCAACTGCGCACAGAAGAAGTCCAGTCTCGTGATGAATTCTGGTTCTTCGAGTTAAAGTTAAATATACGTATTTGGCTTGTTCTGACGACACAGGTTTCAGTTTGAACAGACGCTTGTGTGTGTGTGCGGGACGGTCCCGGCAGCTCGGTTTCGGGCCGAGACGCGTGCTCGTGGGGGGGACGCGTGCTCGTGGTTTTTCCTTCGTGTGTGTCGTCGTGTGTGTGGTTCGGGTTTCATTTAATCACGAGGTGATCGAACGTTGAGGTTCTAATTACTTACTTTTGGGGAATAAACGTTTTCTATTCAGGCCGTGAGTAGTCGGTTGTGGCCGCTTGTTTCACGTGGACGGATCCGTTCGTCCGCGTGAGTAGTGGGAGTCACGAAGACTTGTTTCACTGTCTTGTTTAGAAAAGCGTTTCCGGAGCGTTCGATCCTTTGAGTAGCTGGAAGAGGTCGTTCAACTTGTTTCACGTCCGCTCGTGAGTAGTTGAACGGCTGCCGCTTGTTTTGGAGGTCGTACGTAACCGATGCCTGGCGTCGTGGGGGGGTCGCCGGAAGTTCACGCGTGAGGTGAAAACTACAGCTCCCAGAGTGCCTTGCGCTAAACTTGCGGATTAGCGCAGTGGAATCGCACTGGGGGCGGTGACCGAAGAGGTCTGTAGAGAAAAAAAAGAGAAAAGCAACCCCAGAGAGGTTGCAGGATTTGGGCTTGTGTACTTGTTTTTTGGGGGATCGAACGTCGAACGTCGTCTGCGTCGTCAGTTTCGCTGCCGCTGGTCTCGGTCGGGGGGGGTTTCCGTCCGCCCATTGCCAGAGGGGGGAGGCGTGCGCGCGTCGCTACATGTTCATTGGACGTTTCCGGGTGCGCTTGTTTCAATCAGAGTGGCTGGACTCGCGGGGATGCTCTGTTGCACGTACCACGTTAGGGGAGCTCCCGACTTCCTGGGATGTCACTGCGTGCATGATCACCCCGTGCCGCCTGTTTTTGGTTGCCGAGCGACCCGTTGCCTGGTCTGTCGCGGGTCAGACCGGAAGCCACTGAGGAAAGTGGACCTCCGTGCGGCTGTGTGTCGCGGGAATACATCGCGGTCACGTGGTAGGACCGTCTGCCAGCTGTGCCCTGCGGCGACCTTGCTACTCGCCGTGGTGGAGTCGCACTGGAGACGGGGGGGAGCCCGCTTGTCCATTGATTGGGGCGGTGCTGATTGGATTTTGAGTGTCGGCCGTTTTTGCATGCTTCTTTTCTTGTTTCTTTTGTTTTCTCGTGTTTCATTAATGACAAAGGGGGGATCTTTATATATATATGCACTTTCAGTGATTTAATTGTCATTAATGGTTTGTATCGACTCTGAGTGTGATGTGAAGTTTTCTTTTTCCAATGGTGAATGGTGCTGCTATATTTTGCATGAATGTCAGGTGGCGTTGTTGTATAACAGTGGGGCAAGTCTGATTTTCCACAGGCTTGGCCCTATGTTTCTCATGCACAGCTCATCTGTGGATGCTTGTGGAATAAAGATTTTGGGTGAATGTTTTGAGTTGCAATTATAGCACACATGCAAGGTAAACAAATGCAGGAACAAGGAAACATTAGTGAACTATTGCTTAGGATCCGAGCAAATATTAGACTTTTACCAACGCTAAAGACGGAGAGGGGTAACAAGTGGAGCGAACCTGCATCAAAAATTGTTGAGAAAGTAGACGGATCAACAGGAAATTTAGCTAATTTAGTTCTAACCAGATTTAAACAAGACAAACAAAAGCTCTATGAAATTGGAACGGAGATAGCTCATTGTAAAACGGTAGCAGACTATCAACAGTTAATTAATAATTATGATGAACAGCTAAAACAGATTGACCTTCTAGAAGAATTGTTCTTAATTGCGGACACTGTACAGAAATTAGGGCACACAGAGAACAGTTCAATTTAAAAGAAAATTCAGAGCAGCAGGTGGCAGGAAGAAGAGCAGTCAAACAGCGCCACCTACAGGAGGTTGAAGCAAGTTGCAGAAACTGAAGGAGTGAGAAAGTCAGAAGAAAGGGTGAGGTGATGCTGTGTCAGAAGACAGTAAAAGAAAGTGAGAAACAGAGAAAGGAAACAGTAAGTTGTCAGAGATTACTTGGAGCTGACAGAGGAGTAGCCAGAAAAATGTGGAGTGATATGAAAATATTCATATTGGAAGAGAGGTGTAGGAAGGCGAAGACTGAGGGAGATGAGGTGATCAAGAAAGTGAAGGGAAAGTTGATACAGGAGAGAGAAAGCAAACAGGAAGTTGAGACAGAAAGGTGCACAAGGAAGTGGAGAAGAAGACAGGAGGCAGGACATGGAGGAGGTAGGATCGGGTCCAAGAGAGGGGAGGACACTCAGAAGTTGTGGGAGTACCAGAGAGACGATCAGGCAGGTGAGGTGAAACATTATCTAGAAATCAGCCACAGAGCAAAAAGCTTACTTTGGGAATTTTAAGAGCATCAATTAGACGAACACGAGAGTTCTAGAGAGATGTGAGACAGTCTTGGGTCGAGGTTAAATTCATTTTCAATTTGTTGTAAGAACTTTTTTGTAAATTTTTTGCTTTTGACTTTAAATTAGGGAAAGAAAAACGTTGTGCCGACCAGACCAAACGAGATGTGTTCTAGGAGACAAATGCCGAAAAGATTTCACTTTTGAATTTTCGTCTAGTAATATTATTGCCGTTATTATTAGACAATTACTCGTATTTCTTTTTCAGTCTACAGCCTGACAGCACACAGTGCGTGGAAACGGAGCATGAGACAGACAGACCTCTTTCTTACAGAACACATAATTGTAATTTGCCATGAGCTAGGATTCAACCAAAATGCATGATACTTTTGCGTTTGTCAGGGGATTGGGGTGACAGTTGTGGGTCAATTGAATTTGGATGCATAAAGTTGACGTCTACATGGTTCATTTTGACTCTGAGAGCGACAGCTGCCAGTCAGTGTGAGAGACCTCTCACTCAAGAATGGAAACAACACAAGGACAGTTAAAGGGAGAAAAACCAAAGAACTGTCATTCAAACATCAGAATGTCCATGAACCTCCTCAGCCATAGTTCAAGGCAACGACCTGAACAAAAGAACAGTCCAGGACACAAACAGATGTCAAAGTCAGCAAACACAACGTGAAATCAAGTGAAATCAGGGCTTGGAGCACCCTGCATGAGACAGCTACCAGAACGAGGTGGCGTGTCACTAAAGCTGACCTAAGCTGAACAATGGACAAGCTCACACGACCAGAGCATGAGCATGTGGAACAGCTGTCAGGAGTCACTCATTCCAGCAACCCGTGAAGGCGTCGGCCTACCATTTGAATCGGTTGAGTCACACTGGGACCTCAGTCTCAGGGTCCAAACGTAAAGTGCATTATTTAATGATGACACATAGAACAGGCCACCGCAGGTCACATAATTAATAGATTAATACTGATTTGTGAGCTCTGTTTGCCTGCTCTTCCCGGTTCCAGAGGGCTCTGAAACAAAAGAACAAGGCTCTCATCCCAAGGCCTACAGCAAAATGAGCTTGTGAATATTTTCCCAGCTAAATTTGGTGTCACCACAATTATTCATATTGGGTTTTAAAGGTTAGATAAATAATGGCAGTTCTCCTCGATGTGCCTTTCTGGGAGTCTGGTGTGTACAACGGCTGAGTTGAAATTCAGGAATATAGTTAAGCCGCATAATTTGGATCGTTAATCAGGGCAGATGGGATCAATTAAGGAGGAATAAGCCTTCAAAGATGAGGAGAGCTCAAGTTGATGACAAGGCGTGAACAAATTTGCAGGATGAAAAACACAGAAGGCGCACGTGGTGGTCGGTGAGGAAAGTGGTTTCCGTGGACAAAAAAGCGGAGCAGTGATAGTGCTGGTTTGGTAATGGGCTTCAGACAGATCAGTGTTTTGACGCGATGGTAGGTTTGAAGCGGCAAGAGGAACACAGTCAGCGCAGAGGGCGGAGGCAGGGCTCTGTGTGAACTTTGGGTGCAGCACAAACTAAGCTCGTTCAGTGGACAAGAGAGGGTTTTTGGACAGCAAAGGGAGACAAAGGAAGCAGACGTGCGATATGGTATCACAGCTTTGACAAAACCAACACACAGACAATAAATAAACATCAAGAATGTAACTGTCAAGCTGATTTGGAAGCAAAAAGAGCATCGGGATACATCAATTGGAGTCAGATGGTGATGGTCACACCAGAAGAAGAGAGGGCCATGAGATGGGATGAGGCCTCTGTAGCTTGCTGTCAACAAGGGGCGGCTCCTGAAGAAAAAACAGTGTGGCTGGACCATGGAGCTAAAGTGAGACCAGATGGATTGTGAATTCATCCAGAAGATGGAAGAGAAGAAGATTTTGAGGAGCAACAACTCGCGCGTGTGGGACACACCAGATGAAGAGGATTTCAGCTGGTGGCACACACACATTTAAATTCTCTGATCAGAACATTGCGCCGTGCGTTCATTGCGTGAGGCTCAACAGACAAGGAGGTCGCGCGAACAAGGAATTCTCGACCGTGATGACACCGGGTCATGAGATAATAATTGGTTGTACAGACATGCTCGAACCGGTAAAAGGGTTCAGAAATTTATGGTGGGTGTGCCGCACTCACCGGCTGACCAGGGGCATAAAATAAAAATAAAAAATTAAAAGAGAAGACAACAAACCGGTCCTAAATTTTTTAAATCAATCGTTACATTCCATGTCATGGGTTTCCTGTAAAAAGCAGATCAGATAAGGGTACACATTTTAGCAATGCAGATCTAGTGAATGTTAGAAATACTTTAGGCCTCAAACATGCTAGTACACTTTTGGAAAATTGGCTGTAATCTGTGCACAGACTAAAATTAATTGATTTGGGGCTTTACAAAATGGCCGTTAGGGCTGAGGACATCTGTAGATAGGGGATAAGGGTTGTTGTAATGTCGCATATAATGTATTTTGAGAGACTAATAGTTGTTTGTCCAGCTTCCATCAACAGATCTTTGGATCCGTTACACCTGAGAGTGCAAAGCCTGAACGAGGCCGGAAGGTCCACTGACACCCGGGGTGCTTCTCAGGGCCTCTAAAAGAGAGTGGCCTGAGCCAAAGGGGGGTGCGCACAGCTGACCTGTCGAGACGCACATCACCAGTAGCGCGCGAGAGAGGGAGAGGCATAGCCAGAGCGATCCGGAGGAGCCTCAAAGGTCATCACAACAGGTCAAGGCAGCTCTGTCGGAGCTGCACAGCTGAGAGGGCCGGCTTTGCACCTGGAGGGGGTGGTCCACACGAGCGGTGGGGTGTCCTGTATCTTCATCCTTAAGATCGGGTTCGAGGAAGGTGTGGGTTTCATCGTTTCACTTCCTCTGCCGGGGAAGTCATCTGTTCGTGAGGTGTTCTGGTTCGAGTGGGGAAGCTTCCTGAAAACACCTGTCTTCCTGAGGGGCATCCTTGTGCTTGCTTTTGAGAATAGGCCAGAACGATAGGGAAACAGTTCCCCAGGCCTGTCTGCCTTGTTGCTTTGAGAGAGGAGGGCCAGTTGCATGATTGCAGCTTAACAAGGCAGGCCACAACAAGAGGAGCCTAAAAGAGGAGGTCAACCATTCTCCTTGGGTCAGGGGCAGTTTTTGCTTGACCAGTGGAACGGGGAAATTTGAACAAAGTACCAGCTGGGTTATAATCTTCAGCAATCTGCAGCCCAAGAAAAGGGTGGTGACCTCTGAAGAATGCAGCTTTCCACAAAGATCTAAACAGAACAGAAAGCAGAGGGTTAAATCGATTCAGAAAGACTGACACAGTGTTTTAAACTTTACAGGTGTTTCTATTTTGCATTATTGAATCATCAATATTTCAAACTTTAAATTTTAAATCACACATTTTAAAGATCACACACTTAGGATTAAATATTAGATTTCACCTTTAATATTAAATTAGTGACTATTTCTTATCTTAGAGTTGGTTTAGTTGTCAACAATTTGCTGCTACACTTTAACTTTTAACTTTTATCAATTAAACTTACTTATATCTAAAATTAGAAATCAACAGAACAACACATACTTTAATTCATTACCAGGTCTAATTTTCAAGGGTTTGGAGTTAAATTTTTCAATTTCAGCATTTAAATCATAAAATATTAGGGGTTTTTGACCACTTTCTTATTTCTGGTTCAAAATTCAATGGGAGAGTGATTTATTCATTTTGAGGATGTATTTTTTACAGGTGCGGTTCCAGTGATTTCCTATGTAAATAAAAAAGAAAGCGGAAAAAAGAAGATTTTGTAAACTGTGCATGCGTTTGGTGGTTGGGTTTCAACACTGCTTTTCATGTGTATTTACCTTTTCAGGTTCTGCAGATTTAACTGAGAAGGGGGTAATTTGTGTTTCTGTTGTGTTTCATCACATTTCAGGGTTCAAAGTTTGACACTGTAGAGGATTTCGAACTAGATCAAGCATGGCTGAGGGGCAGAAGAGGCTAATGGTGGCTGCAGGTGTGGGGTCATTGATTATCGTTTCCATCATTCTGTTGTTGGAGTATTTCTGTGTGATACCAGGTCATCCGAGCTGTCATCCCGTACCTCATCAGAGGGGCAAGAGAGATGTCCTCATGCAGGGGGCATGGGCGTAGGTACGGGATGCTGGTCATCTGTCGATGAATTTTTCTGAAGTCTTTCAGAGGAACTCTTGGTACAGGTATGCGCAGTTCTTGGCCAGAAGCCGTCACAGGTCTGACTCTTACATCTGTACCCCACTTCCTGTTGTGGAATCACAGCTGCCATTGACGATTAAACCTCTTGACCGGATGTTGTCATTTTGTGTTCTGCAGATTAGCTCCAGAGGATTCTACATGGAGCACCTGCAATGTCAGCCTAAGTGGTGCAAATTGAGTACATTATCACACCCGATGGTGTTAGCTCAATTTGTAGAATGGCCATCCAGTGGACAGTTTCCTGTCTGTGTGCACCGCGTCCATCATCAGGACTCATATCAGGTGGTAGTGGGGTCACTCCCTGAGGAGAGGTGCCGAGCGGTGTACCATCCGGGAAGGGAGTTCATGAGTGTGCCTAGCAGCAATGGTACGTATCCGGTTGAGGCCTTGGCCTGGCTGTGTGGACATCAGGTATTCCTGACCTTGCCAGCGAACTGGACTGGGTGCTGTGCACCGGTTGCGGTTACAGAGGGGTCGTACCTGGTGTCTTTGAGTAACGGTTCTCACTATGTGGGACGGTCAAAGACTTCTGACGTCAGTCAGCTCGAGTCTTCTTGGGGTTCAGAGGTCCCAGTGGAATGGAAGCGTAGCTTCTTCCCGGGATCGAAGGTCGGGGACCACCTGTTGCACATGGAAGCTTTAGATTACCAATTTGGGATGTTCATTTATGAGTCGGTACAGGCGTTAGGGACCACCTCTGCAGAGCGGTGGTCCATGTATGTTGTGTCTTTACATCATAGATTGCTGTTGGATTTGTTTAAGGCATCTGTTAATGGAGTGTGTGAGATGATTGATAATAACACCTGCTGTACCTTTATACCTGATGCGTCTGTTTCAGATCCACAGGTCAGGGTGACAGAGGCCCTGCGCCATCTGAGAGAGCTTCAGGAGCATCAGACGGAGGTGGCGCATACAGGGCTGTGGCATGCACTGTCTTGGTTCACGAGAGGGTCATGGCCTCAGGTGATGGTCAAGCTCTTGGCCTTGCCGCTGGGAGTTTTTCTGCTGTTCTGCCTATTTATGGGGTGTGTGACACCTTGTGCACGGGTGAGGATCTTAAAAATGATTGCTCCTAAGGAGGTGGATGATGTTGGGACGGTGTTTCCCCTGGTGCAGGCGGGGTGCAGGCCATCGCCTGCTGCACAAACTCACCTGTATTTGGCAGAGAGCAGATACCTGTAGTGGCTGGGTGGTGTTTGGAGATGGAATGGAGAGGTGTGCATTTGTCCTAATGACGTTAATTCTTAGATGGTTTTGTTGATTAATAATGGGGTCAGTTTGGGATGTGAATGGTGTGTTTGGATGTTGATCTAGAGGGTTGATTTTGGAGTCAGAGTGAGGCCAGTCGCAGTTCTCTGCCGGATGAGAGGGTTCACATGTATTTGGCCGAGTCCAGATACCTGTGGAGTTGATGAGGGATCAGGCAGAGCACTCCAAGGATGGGGTTAAAGGGATGATTACATTTATCCTCTTATGTCTTGATGGAGTGATTTGTGGATTGTGATTATTGTTTTGGTGTTGGGTTATTGATTAACTTTGGAGTCAGATGGAGGTTGCGTTAGATTTGGTTGATTTTCTTTGGTGTGATGTATTTTTCTTGTGGTGTTGAGGTGGGGGTCCTCTTCGGGGGATCCGGCTGGTGGCGTGCAGGTTGTTTTGACCTATTAAAATAGGTCAAGAGAGGGGGTGAAGGGAAATACACACGTTTAGAAGTTCTATATGTTAATCTCATTTGAAACGAATACACTACTGTATATGATTAATACACAAGTGCTCTATAATCAAGGTATTCACAACTGTTTTACATATGTGTATGCAATTAGACAACGTTATAAGACATACTTTTAGATCTAACAAACAGGATGTTCAGATGCAGATAACATGCTCAAGGGGACAAATGCCCTTTGTGCTTCTCTTGGCCTTCTGAGGAGATCAGAGCACACAGACACACAAACACATGAATCATACTACTAAATAAGTAGTACTTATAAACCACACACATACTAGGCATTAATTTACATTAATATCACACACAGGACACATCTAATAGTACATTTCTAAAACTCTCCTACTGAGCAAATAAGCAGAACAAAGAACACAGTTTCGAGAGACTCATCACCACAGCTATAAATCTACAAGGTCATAGAACTGACAAGCACAAGAGGCTCTAGGACTCCTTATCAGTGCTCTGAGCCAATCAGAGACCAGAGAAGCTCAAACTGCAGCTTGAAGAGATCCAAACATCTCAGATATCAGCAGCATTCTTTGAAGAACCTCGCCGAGGAAAGGTCTGTCAAAATGCTCACAATTCTCTGTGCACAAAGAATTGCTTATTCATGCTGTAACTCTGTTAACCTGTAACCTGTGTGTCTGTCAATAAATCTTCTTCATTTTTACAAGAGAGACTGGTCATTTAAACACCTAATGAGAAACCCCTTCAGGAGTTCCTAAGCACATCTAACACTACTTTGACTAAGGCTGCGCTTTTTTGCGCAAGTGAACTTTGCTTCTAAATCCCCCGGTCCCTTTCAGTGGGCTATATAATGTCGATTCAAATGCTAATGACCCTACTAAAGACCCATTAATTGTACACCTACACCCCCCACCCCCTACCCCTCAGTCCAAAATCCTTGGACCCAGTGCAGGCCTTGTATAACACATAAGCATTTATCGCTGCCAGGTCAAGCATGTTGTAGAACACGGCGATGGGCCGCACCGTATATAAATGTGCAATCTGGTCCATTATACCGGTGTGTCAGTTGACCTCGGGTCATGTGACCTGTGTCGGTCCGTCAGTTGACCTCATGTCGTGTGACCTGTGTCGGTCCATCAGTTGACTTCATGTCGTGTGACCTATGTCGGTCCGTCAGTTGACCTCAGGTCATGTGACCTGTGTCGGTCCGTCAGTTGACCTCGGGTCAAGTGACCTATGTCGGTCCGTCAGTTGACCTCAGGTCATGTGACCTGTGTCGGTCCATCAGTTGACTTCATGTCGTGTGACCTATGTCGGTCCGTCAGTTGACCTCAGGTCATGTGACCTGTGTCGGTCCGTCAGTTGACCTCGGGTCATGTGACCTGTGTCGGTCCGTCAGTTGACCTCAGGTCATGTGACCTATGTCGGTCCATCAGTTGACTTCATGTCGTGTGACCTATGTCGGTCCGTCAGTTGACCTCAGGTCATGTGACCTGTGTCAGTCCGTCAGTTGACCTCGGGTCATGTGACCTGTGTTGGTCCGTCAGTTGACCTCGGGTCATGTGACCTATGTCGGTCCGTCAGTTGACCTCGGGTCATGTGACCTGTGTCGGTCCGTCAGTTGACCTCAGGTCATGTGACCTGTGTCGGTCCATCAGTTGACTTCATGTCGTGTGACCTATGTCGGTCCGTCAGTTGACCTCAGGTCATGTGACCTGTGTCGGTCCGTCAGTTGACCTCGGGTCATGTGACCTGTGTCGGTCCGTCAGTTGACCTCAGGTCATGTGACCTGTGTCGGTCCATCAGTTGACTTCATGTCGTATGACCTATGTCGGTCCGTCAGTTGACCTCAGGTCATGTGACCTATGTCGGTCCGTCAGTTGACCTCGGGTCATGTGACCTATGTCGGTCCATCAGTTGACCTCGGGTCATGTGACCTGTGTCGGTCCGTCAGTTGACCTTAGGTCATGTGACCTGTGTCGGTCCATCAGTTGACCTCGGGTCAAGTGACCTATGTCGGTCCGTCAGTTGACCTCAGGTCATGTGACCTGTGTCGGTCCATCAGTTGACTTCATGTCGTGTGACCTATGTCGGTCCGTCAGTTGACCTCAGGTCATGTGACCTGTGTCGGTCCGTCAGTTGACCTCGGGTCATGTGACCTATGTCGGTCCATCAGTTGACTTCATGTCGTGTGACCTATGTTGGTCCGTCAGTTTACCTCAGGTCATGTGACCTGTGTCAGTCCGTCAGTGGACCTCGGGTCATGTGACCTGTGTCGGTCAGTCAGTTGACCTCGGGTTAAGGTCAGTCAGTTGACCTCGGGTTATGTGACCTGTGTCGGTCAGTCAGTTGACCTCAAGTCATGTGACCTGTGTCGGTCCATCAGTTGACTTCATGTCGTGTGACCTATGTCGGTCCGTCAGTTGACCTCAGGTCATGTGACCTATGTCGGTCCGTCAGTTGACCTCAGGTCATGTGACCTGTGTCGGTCCATCAGTTGACTTCATGTCGTATGACCTATGTCGGTCCGTCAGTTGACCTCAGGTCATGTGACCTGTGTCGGTCCGTCAGTTGACCTCGGGTCATGTGACCTATGTCGGTCCGTCAGTTGACCTCGGGTCATGTGACCTGTGTCGGTCCGTCAGTTGACCTCAGGTCATGTGACCTGTGTCGGTCTATCAGTTGACTTCATGTCGTGTGACCTATGTCAGTCCGTCAGTTGACCTTAGGTCATGTGACCTGTGTCGGTCCGTCAGTTGACCTCAGGTCATGTGACCTTTGTTGGTCCATCAGTTGACCTTAGGTCATGTGACCTTTGTCGGTCCGTCAGTTGACCTTGGGTCATGTGACCTGTGTTGGTCCGTCAGTTGACCTCAGGTCATGTGACCTATGTCGGTCCATCAGTTGACCTCAGGTCATGTGACCTATGTCGGTCCGTCAGTTGACCTCGGGTCATGTGACCTGTGTCGGTCCGTCAGTTGACCTCAGGTCATGTGACCTGTGTCGGTACGTCAGTTGACCTCATGCCGTGTGACCTGTGTCGGTCCGTCAGTTGACTTCATGTCGTGTGACCTATGTTGGTCCGTCACTTGACCTCAGGTCATGTGACCTGTGTCGGTACGTCAGTTGACCTCATGCCGTGTGACCTGTGTCGGTCCGTCAGTTGACCTCATGTCGTGTGACCAGTGTCGGTCCGTCAGTTGACTTCATGTCGTGTGACCTGTGTCGTTTTGTCAGTTGACCTCATGTCATGTGACCTGTGTCGGTCCGTCAGGTGACGGACAACAATAGGTCAAGCATGTTGTAGAACACAGCAATGGGCCACCTGCATGTGCCGGCACGCACCGTATATACATGTGCCAAGGACAAGGAGAGAGACAGTACTTGTAAGCAAAATAATTTATTTGACAGACCATCAGGGTTACAGGATAATCAGCACAGCAGAATAAGACAATTTTATGCATAAAATTGTTCTGGAGCAGACAAAGCTTTCCGTTCAGTGGATGTCCCAAAATGCTCAACTGTGAGATAAATTCAGGGTCTGTTATGTGTGAATTCAGGTCAGGGCCTCTCTTCTGACTAAGGGGGGAAGTGCAAGCAGAGTCTTACTTACCTGGTGGAAACATTGGAATGCAGTCTGTGCAGTCTGGTGTGGTGGGGGTGTCTGAGTTGAGTGCACGCATATTTATAACAAAAGGCAGTTAATGGTCCAATAATTGTCAGGAGAAGGAGGGGGTTTGTCCTCAGGATCTTGAAAATTCAGTCATCCTAGTGCTAAACCTAGGGGAACTAATTAGAAAAACACTGTGTGCATAAGTTACAACATGATCTCAAAGTAAACATAAACTGGGTAATTACTTACATAAGGTCATGGAGGCAGAGAACGCAGCACTGGCTGGTATGCGTTGGTAACCGGAGGAAGCCGAGCACGTGTGCGAACCGGAGAACCACCGCCTGGAGCTTCGAGCTGGGCCGAGCACGTGCACGAACCGGAGGACTGCCGCCTGGAGCTTCGAGCTGGGCCGAGCGCCGTGAGCGAACCGGAGGACCGTCTTCTGGAGCCTCGAGCTGGGCCGGGCATTGTGCACGAGCCGGAGGACCGCCGCCTGGAGCTGGGCTGGCGTCGGAGCTGCGCCTGGAGCTACGTGCTGTGCTAACTGGGCTAACATCAGAGCTGCGGAGACCGGAGGAGGCCAAGCACCGTGCGTGAACCGGAGGACCGCCGTCTAAGCCGGGCTAATGAGCAAACCTCTTCGGATAACAGATCTGATTGCTGCAGGCTGCTGAGACCGTGAGTTCTGATCTAATAACTGCTGATCTGGGTGCTGCACTGCTGGGCCACAGCCACCATCGTTAGGCCTGTGAGCCTCGTGGAAGGGCCACGTGGTTCAGCAAACAAACCAGAGACCTGCTACCATTAGATTACAAACTCTGTATGACGAGAGGTAAAGGACCAAAGTCACCAGACACCAGGGAAACCACTCAACAGAAATGCAAGACTTTAAAACAGAAATGCAAGACTTTAAAAATTCACTCAACTTTATGGGTGAACAAATAGAAAAATTATCAGCAAAAATGGATTCCCAGGCCAGTCTGGTTAATGAAATAAGCCAACTGAAAGAACTGATAGTTAGCAAAAACAATAAAATTGCTGAAATGGAACAAAAAATAGATGACTTAGAACAATACACAAAGCAAGACAACTTGGTGATCTCAGGACTTGATGTTAGTAAGTGTCGGACATATAAAAGAGCTCTTACTAACAATGACCAAACTGAGAATGCACCTCAGGAAGAACTGGGTGGAACTCTGGAGGATTGTGTAGTTACTTTTTTTCAGTACATGAACATTGACATATGGGGACATTTCGTTCTGTCACACCCTGCCCAGTAAATCACAAAAATTTGGGCCGTCAGTAGTCGTCAAGTTCATTAGCAGGAATATAAAAAACTATGTTATGCAAGCAAAAAAAATCTGCAGGGAACAAACGTTTACATAAATGAACATCTAACAAAAAAAATGGAAACATTGCACATGAAGCAAGGTTGTTAAAAAAAATAGCATCAACATGGACAAGAAATGGATACATCTTTATCAAAACAAAGGAAGAGTCTCAGCCTAAAATGATAAAAGGGCTGAAGGATCTGGATGAATTCAGGAGATGAAAAATTACAAACCAATGAAACAACTCACACTCAAAATGGATAAAATATACAGTGAAATGAACAAATACATTAGAACATGACAACATACGAAGACTCAGAACCTAAAATATATACCGTAATGTTGAAAATGTGATTGATGCAAAAAATTTTCCTGTAATAAAAGATAGCGAATATTACAGTGGCGGTCTGTGCATTTCACACCTAGGCCTTCAGTAGTGCTCCGTCTGAATCAATCCAACCCTCAATAACTATTTTCCCCATATTTTTAGACCAATTTTTGGCTGATATTATGACCGTTTCCGTTCATTTTGATGGGAAAAAAAATGGAGCAGTACCTCTTTCATCCGCTAGGGGCGCTAAAGGACCCTCTAGGCTTTTGACGACTACCAGTGTACCTGAATGTGTACGAATATTTTAGAGCAAAAAAAGTCCTGCTGGATGGACAGCGGGTGCACGCACATCATGCTGCAGTTTAAAGATAAAATTAAAGTGTTTAACTCCATTCCTGCCATCATCCTGGGAGGCTTGACCAACGTGCTGCTGCCCCTGGACCAGAGGCGCCTCCAGAGGGGAGCTAGGGTGTGCTATAGCCCCCCCTGGAAAAGTCACAGCACCCCCTTAGCACCCCCAAGAAAATATCAGATTATTTTCTTTTTCATCTGAGTTAATATTCTTTAACATGTGGTTGTTGTGATATTTTCCTCGCAAAACACAACTAATAAATAAAAAGAAATCAGTGATTGTATCGAGTAAAAACAAACAAACAATCTGATCCACCAGCTGAAGCCCACAAAGATGAGTGATGCTCTCAACACTGACCCAGTAAGGAGCAGAAACTGGTGACATGATGCCTCTGGTCATGCCATTTTTAGCTAATACAACTTGATAAATAATTTCCTGGCTTGCAGTGATAATAAATGACTTATCTGGTCACATTAAATAACTACTTTTAACCAAAATCCAAAATAAACTTGATTAAAATAGCCTCACTGCATCTAAATTCATGCATGTATAAAACTGAGATAATTCCTGCTTAAAGAGTTATTTCAGACTGAGTCAGAGTCAGACAGTCTTTATTGTCATTTGCACCGCATGTAGTACATGTGATGAAAACGAGATTATGTACACAGGGTCCCAGTTACATATTATTTTTGCCTTAGACAAGAGAATTAAGCCTTGACTGATTTATTATTATTGCTTGTTTATTATTGTTGTTGACTTTTAGTTTGATTATTTTTGTAATAAAACTTAAGACAACTTTATTCGGATGATTATTCATTTGTTCTGGTATAGAACTCCCTGTAATAACATATTCACCCTTTACTAATCAGAATCAGTCACTGTAGAATATATTGATTAAGTTGTTGTTGGTCAGTAAACTGACCAGCTGGTGCCAAACTTTAATGAATGAAAAATAAATAAAACAAAAGTAGTGGAGTTGAGATGGAAAAGGTGTCATCCTTCTTCCTCCATCTCACTCTTTGTTATGGCTAGCTATACCTCATGAACCATAGTCTGAAATAGCACTGTGAAAACAAATCACTGTAATACCATTTGGTTATGTGCTGCTGATCTATTTCATGTTGCTGTGTTCACTCATCCTCATCTGCTCACACAGACTCATGTTCGTGCTGCTATTGTTTGGTGCATTGTTTCGTACTAGTAGTGCTTAGTGTATTTTTAGTTTAGTATATTTCTTATTTCATGTCTCGGATCTTTTTTACTGTTTTTCTTTACAATTTGTATTTTTGTTGGATGTAACTGGGACCCTGTCCATAGTTTCGTTCCACCTTATGTACCACATGTGATGTGAATGACACACATTGACCTTGAGAACTGAAAGAACAATGATCCTTCATAGCATTCTCGGTAAAATGCTTAGCCCCCCCCTTAGCACCTGCAGAAAAATATCTCTGGAACCGCCACTGCAGTCTGGACATTTCTGTGAACCAGAGCTTCAAAGCACCCGCTTCGGTCTCCGATACACTATGGGGATGATAACAGTTGATAGCGTCCATTCAATGGACTGACAACATCCGAATCCGTTGTTCAAAGCAGCTCTGCGCCGCGGAGGACGACGCAGCTGCTCTGAGCTGCATCAACACCTGTTACCTCAGGAGTTGTCTGACAACTTGTCAGAACTCTTCACCAGCGACAGAGGATGAAGAATTCAACAAGTTTGAATAAAAATAAATAAATATGTGTTTCTGTCACAATTATGGGCAGATGCGCGTGTAGTAATTTAAAAGCCGCTTTATTACGTCGGCTTCATTTTGCATGCATGTTTTAACCGTCAAAGTGCATTTATTAAGAAAAGTTCAACTGAGACGCACCTTTACTATAATGTAAGCAAACAAATATTTTTTAAGATGTTTAATCTTGTTACATTTTAAAGGCATGAAGGTTTTTGCAGCATGCGTGGCGTGCACACGTTTGCAAGACCCGACAAGTGAAACTATTTAAATCCACCGGATTTGACCAAATGTATTCATTTATTAAAGAAAAGTTCAGCTCAGACACATCTTTGCTATAATTTTCAGCAAACAAATATATATTTTTAAGAGTTAATCTTGTTAAATTTTAAAGAGATGAAGGTTTTAGCAGCGCATGAGGAGCGGTCAAAGCGAACCTATTTCTGCTATTTGACAATTACGTTTAATTTTAAAAGAAAAGTTAAGCTCAGACACACTGTCAGCAAACAAATATATTTTCATGGTGTTATCTTGTTAAATTGTAAAGACATGCACAGCTGTGCACGCTACACAGCGTACAAAACTCTTTTTAAATCCAGCTGATTTTCAGTATTATTTAGGAATATAGCAACATTTTTCTCACCAAAAATCCTGATTATGTGTACACAAAATCCATCCAGCTATTAAATCAACACAACAATATCTTTGCTCGTACAGCTCGCTACAGATGCAGCTTGCTAGCTCTGGCTGTCCACTCTGACTGTCCAATCAAAGTGTGTGAATACGCTGACGTTTCTGTACGACGCACAGAAAACGTAAAAGTTGCAGAGAAGGCTCTGGGCATACCCAGAGCGTGCCCACAGACATTAGGTGTCACAAACTCAACATCTGATTGGTTGAAAAAACAGCTTGGTCGACAGTGCTACAGGGGTACAAGAGCTGCGAGAGAAGGCTTCTAATCTACCTAGCAACAATAGTGGCTGAAATGTGATTGGTTAAATGCTTAAATATGAAAATACGTCTGGATGCAGCGCTGGGGGGGTGGGGGGTAAGCAATGAAAGGAAGCGGCCAGACCATTTGGAATTATGTACGTATTCATGGACAAAATATAATAATAATAATAATGAATTATTTTTAATTTTTAATTTTAAATAATTTTAAGGCCTTCTCTGAAGGCCTTGCAGGCTTGAGGGCACGCCACTGGAATATTATAATGAAGAGCAGTTTAATGACATCAATATATCAAATGGAGTTCTCTCTATTATTCACTTTAATAGCAGAAGTATAAATGCAAACATATCCAAAATAACAGATTACTTAAAACAGTTAAATAGAACTTTTACGATAATAGCGCTGTCAGAGACATGGCTCAATGATGATAACACAAGTAATATTCACATCGAGGGGTATGAATTATATCATATGAACAGAAATAATAAAAGAGGTGGTGGAGTCGCTCTATTTGTCAATAATGAAATAAAATGTAAATTAAATAGTGAAATGTCAATAATAGTTGATAATATTATGGAAATGATAACAATAGAAATAATAAACAAAAACGATAAAAACATAATAATAAGTTGTGTATATAGATCACCAGGAGCAAATATAGAAATATTCACGGATAAAATCTTGGAGCTAATGGAGAAGAGTTTTAATAAAAATGTTTTTTTGTGTGGAGACTTTAACATTGATATGGGAAATAAAACAGATTCAAATAACATAAGCACATTTATAAACTCAATGTACAGTTTAAATATGTATCCATTGATATCAAAGCCAACAAGAATTACAACTCATAGTGCCACAATAATTGATAATATTTTCACAAATATAACAAATGGGGACGTGATAGGTGGTATCTTAACGACCGACTTAAGTGATCATTTACCAGTTTTCACAATCTATAAAAATGATCAAAACATCACAAAAGCAGTTACAACGAAGAAAAAGATCATAAACACGTCAAAAAGAGTTTTGGAAAAATTGAAAGAGGATCTGGATAAACAAGACTGGAGTGATGTGTATGTTGATGATGCGAACAGAGCATATGATGAGTTTATGAATATCTTGGAGGCTCTGTATGAAAAGAATTGTGTGCAAACAAATCATACAAAGAGAAATACGGTTGATCAACCATGGATGACAAAAGGGTTGAGAAATGCTTGTAAAAAAAGAATTATTTGTATTCATGTTTCTTGAAATTGCGAAGTCAGAGCGCTGAAGAAAAATATAAAAAGTATAAAAATAAATTAGTAGGGATTATAAGGAAACATAAGAAAGAATATTATAGTAAATTATTAGATAAAAGTAATGGTGATATGAAAGCAACATGGCGAGTAATGAATAGTGTCCTGAAGAATCATAAAACAAAAACTGGTATTTCAAAATACTTTGTAAAAGACAACGATGAAATTCATGATGAAAATGAAATTGTAAATGGATTTAATCAATATTTTGTGAATGTTGGATCAAGCCTTGCAGCTAAAATACCAAAAGCAGATAATAATGTGATCCATTCAATTAAAGGTTGTGCAAATAGTATTTTTCTAAATGGAACTAACAAAGAGGAAATAATGAATGTAGTAAAAAATCTTACAGACAAGAGATCAAGGGACTGGGTGGACATGGATATGATGTTTGTAAAGGACATAATGAGCCATGTTATTGAGCCGTTTACATACATATGTAATTTATCATTTTCAACAGGAATATTTCCAGATAATATGAAAGTAGCTAAGGTAGTTCCTCTTTTTAAAAATGGTGATAAATGTGTGTTCAACAATTATAGACCTATATCCTTGTTACCACAGTTTTCAAAAATTCTTGAAAAACTATTTGTAAACAGACTAGATCAATTTATAGATAAACAAAATATTCTAAGCAACAGTCAGTATGGGTTTAGAGCAAAAAACTCTACATCAATGGCTCTCATGGAATTAATGGAACAAATAACTACTGCTGTCGATCAAAAACAATATTGTATCAGTATTTTTGTTGATTTAAAAAAAGCATTCGATACTATTGATCACACCATTCTCCTTGAAAAACTGAACAAATATGGTATTAGAGGACCAGCATTACAGTGGGTATCTAGCTACTTGAAAGATAGGAAACAATTTGTACAAATAAATGATGTAAGATCTGACCTCTGTAATATCACATGTGGAGTTCCCCAAGGCTCTGTACTTGGACCAAAGCTATTTATTTTATATGTGAATGACTTGGTAAATGTGTCAGGACTCCTTAAATGTGTACTTTTTGCTGATGATACCACATTTTTCTGTTTAGGTGAAGATGGGCAGCACGGTGGCACAACTGGTAGAGCTGCTGCCTCTCAGCGAGAAGGTTGCCGGTTCAAATCCCGGTCCGGGGCCTTTCTGGGTGGAGTTTGCATGTTCTCCCCGTGCATGCGTGGGTTTCCTCCGGGTACTCCGGTTTCCTCCCACAGACCAAAAAACATGCTTGTTAGGCTGATTGGTGACTCTAAATTGACCCTAGGTGTGAGTGTGAGAGTGGATGGTTGTTTGGTGTGAGTGAGACAGGTCCCTCTTGTAAATGAGTCCCCGTGACTCAACGAGGCTAGCCTGTATAAATAAAGGTTGAATGAATGAATATAGAACAAATGTTGGAATTGATAAAGACAGAATTTGTCAAGATACAAACTTGGTTTAAAATAAATAAATTATCATTAAATCTAGAAAAAACTAATTACATGATATTCAGTAATAAAAAGAAAACTGTTGATGTTCCACTCAAAATTGAGGGTGTTGAGATTTGTAGAGTGAGTGAGGTGAAGTTTTTGGGTGTTATCATTGATGACAAACTGACATGGAAACAACACATAAATTCTGTAAGAATAAAAATAGCTAAATCGATTGCAGTACTGTACAAAGTCAGAGACCTATTGAATGATAAAGCTCTGTATTTGTTGTATAACACAATCATTGTTCCACACTTAATCTATTGTATTGATGTTTGGGGGAATGCGTGTAAAACAATCACAAAGCCTATTTTTGTATTACAGAAAAGAGCTGTAAGAATTATCACTAGAAAACATTACCGTCATCCATCAAGTACATTATTTTATCAACTGAAGTTATTGAAGTTCCATGATTTGGTAGACTATAATATTTTATCAGTTATGTATAGGGCTCAAAATAATGCATTACCTTTAAATATCCAAATGCATTTTGTTAAAAGACAAAGTTGTTAAAATCGTAAGGGGATAGTGATGTTTGTAAAACCACAATTCAGAACTAGTTTGAAGGGACGTTCTACCTCAATCCAGGAAATTAGATTATGGAAAGCCAAGTCAATGTTTACATTTAAGAAAATGATCAAAACGAATGTGTTAAAAAAAATGAAATAGCGTAATGTGTATTGTATTAGTTAGAAAATTAGAAAGAGTTAGTCATTTTGTACTGTTGGTTGAAGATTATTATTGTTTAATCTGATTGTTGGAAAAAAGGGGCAGATATAATAAGATTTATTCTTCTTTCGGCTACCTTTCATTTTTTATATTTTGTACATTATCATTTATGGTATTGTCTTGTAATGTTTCTTTTGTAAAAAAAATGAACAAATTTAATAAACATAAACATATTAGATGTGATTATTTTTTTACTGTTAAATTTGAAAAAATCTTGATGAACGTCAAGAGCTCACAAACAATGGGGATCATGCCATAACACTCGTTTAAACTGGTTTATTCTTCAAAATATGTTATTCAGCTAATAACTATAACTTTATTTTTATCCACAAAAGATCCATGTTTAAAGCATCGCAATGACAGCAAGATATCAGACAGATAATAAACAACAGCTGCCAACTCAACTTGCTCTATGTGCAACCACAATAAAGTAGTTAGTTTCACTTTTGCACACAAAATGATGTAAAAGAGAACAGTGTTGAAATTATTTGAGAAATTAACCAAAAGAGTGCTTCAGAAAAGCTTAATTTGGCCATCACTACTTTCTGGACCATCCTCCAGATGAGATCACACAAACAACTCAGCATCCACACCAGCATAGAAAATCGTCCAGTCTGGTTATTTTTTTAAATAAATATCTTAAACAAACAAACAAAAAAGAAACAATCAAAAATAACAACAAAAATGTAATATAGTACTTATACACTACATTAAGCTACAGTTTTCTGTTTAGTACCTGACCAATTTTGTAAGACATTTTAGTCTTACCCGTTTCTTTCTCGCGCTTGCTGGGAGTCGACTGTTCTTGTGGATCCTGAGGACTGTTGGGACCTGGGATTCGGTCCGGTCTTGCGTCGGAGCCGGGTGCGGCGGAAGCTGGTTGCCTGGTCGGCGTCGTGTCCGGACCCAGACCTTCAGTGGATGAGCCGAGGGATTGTTGTCGCCGAGCCGGGGGTACGGCGGGCTGTCGGGTGATCTGTCGCTGCTGGACCTGTTCTGCTGTCAACGTGGGATTCGTTCGGCTGCCGTCCGGCCTGCGTGCTTCCTGGAAGTGGATCCATCATTGGCTATCTTTTTGGGCTGCTGGAGGCCACGGGGTGCTTGTCATGGGAAGGCGGTGTCTGTGAGCTGGGCCGCAGCTGACGTGGGTGTCTGGGGGGTCTCTTGAATGACCAGCCCTCGGCCTTTGAATCGAAAAGTGGGGGACTGCTGCCATCAGGCGAGAAAATACTGTAAGTAATGTCTAAATCTAGAAAAAAAGAACCACTGGATCATAACTCAGGAGATATGGAAGAAATAAAAAGATATTTGAACTTCATGAGTGATGACCTGACGAAGTTGACATCTCAAACAACCCTCCTGATGGGTTTGTTTGAGGAAGTTCAACAAGTGAAACTTCTAATAAGCAACAAGGACAAAAAATAGATGAACTTGAACAAAAAGTCAATGAACTAGAACAAAATGCAAGACAAGAAAACTTAGTGATTATCGGACTGGACGTTAAACCCTGGTCATATAAAAAAAGCTCTTGCTTTGGTTCAGAGACAACAGAAGATGCATAACAGCAAGAGTTGCAGACGTTAGAGAAACAAGTGGTGTCATTTTTGAAGGACCAAGACCGGCGTGGATCACGAGAACATTTCAATTTGTTACACCCTACCTACAAAAATGGAAAAATCAATACCTGCAATAGTTGTAAGATTTACTAGCAGGAAAGTAAGAAATAATGTGTTAATGCAAGCCAGGAAATTGAAAGGAACAAACGTCTATATAAGATATTTGAACTTCATGAGTGATGACCTGACGAAGTTGACATCTCAAACAACCCTCCTGATGGGTTTGTTTGAGGAAGTTCAACAAGTGAAACTTCTAATAAGCAACAAGGACAAAAAATAGATGAACTTGAACAAAAAGTCAATGAACTAGAACAAAATGCAAGACAAGAAAACTTAGTGATTATCGGACTGGACGTTAAACCCTGGTCATATAAAAAAAGCTCTTGCTTTGGTTCAGAGACAACAGAAGATGCATAACAGCAAGAGTTGCAGACGTTAGAGAAACAAGTGGTGTCATTTTTGAAGGACCAAGACCGGCGTGGATCACGAGAACATTTCAATTTGTTACACCCTACCTACAAAAATGGAAAAATCAATACCTGCAATAGTTGTAAGATTTACTAGCAGGAAAGTAAGAAATAATGTGTTAATGCAAGCCAGGAAATTGAAAGGAACAAACGTCTATATAAATGAACATCTTACAAAAAAAAAATAGTAATGTTTCACGTGAAGCAAGAATGCTAAGAAAACAAAAAAAAAATAGTATCTACATGGACAAGAAACGGAAATATATGGATTAAGGTTAAGGAAGGGTCACAGGCTATGATAATGGGGGGGGGGGTCGGCCATGGCACAGTGGTAATGGTAGTCGACCCTCGATCGGAAGGTTGGAGGTTCGAATCCCGCGTCCGCCCACCATGTGTCATTGTGTCCCTGGGCAAGACACTTAACCCCGAGTTGCTCCCGGTAGGTCTGGATGGTGCCTTGCAAGGCAGGCTACCACTACCGGTGTATGAATGTCTGAATGAATGGGTGGATGGCTGGTATTGTAAAGCGCTTTGGGGCTCCTCACAGGGGGCTGGAAAGCGCTATATAAATAAGCTCCATTTACCATTTACCATAAAAGAGTTGAAAGACTTGGAAAGACTTAGATAAGCTCAGAAAATGATGAACTATAATTCATTGACAATAACTCACACACAAGGAAACAATTTTTTTTACAACATAAACAATCTAATGAATAAATACATTGAAATATGACAATGTATGATGACTCAGAATCCAAAATATATAATGTCAAAGATGTGATTAATACAAATTTCATTCCAGTTATAAAAGATAGTGAATATTATAATGAAAAGCAATTTAACGATATTAATATGACAAATGGAGGCCTCTATACAGTATTATTCATCTCAATAGCAGAAGCATAAACGCTAATATATCAAAGATAACAGATTACTTAGAACAGTTAGCTAGAACATTTACATTAATAGCACTATCAGAGACTTGGTTAAATGATGAAAACATAAATAATGCTCATATTGAAGGGTATGAGTTGCAGTATATGAACAGAAACAATAAAAGAGGTGGTGGAGTGGCTTTATTTGTAAAAAATGGAATAAATTATAAATTAATTAGTGACATGTCGACAGTTGTTGATAATCTAATGGAAATGTTAACAATAGAACTAATAAATAAGAATGATAGAAACATCATAGTGAGTTGTATATATCGATCACCGAGTTCAAGTGTGGAATTATTTACTGATAAAATTATAGAGCTCTTAGAAAAGAGTTGTAATAAAAATATTTTTTGTGTGGTGACTTTAACATTGATATAGGGAATAAAACGGATTCTAATAACATCTGTACATTCATGAATTCAATGTACAGCTTAAATCTTTACCCATTGATTTCTAATCCAACACGAATTACAACACTTAGTGCAACAATAATTGATAATATTTTCTCAAATATAACAGATGGGGATGTGTTAGGTCGGTGGCATTTTAATGACTGATATAAGTGATCACTAGTTTTTGCGATCTATTGCAAAGATCAAATCAATACAGAAACAATTACAAGAAAGACAAAAATAATAAATACATCTAAAAAAGCCTTGGATAAGTTAAAAGAAGACTTAGATAAACAAAATTGGGATGATGTGTATGTTGATGATGTTAATAAATCATATGATAAGTTTATGAAAATTTTGGAAGCTTTGTATAAAAAAAACTGTATGTCAAAAAATTGCATAAGGGAAGATATTGTTAAGAAACCATGGATGACGAAAGGATTGCAAAATGCATGTTAAAAAAATAACTATCTGTATTCATGTTTTCTGAAAACTATAACATTAGAGACATAAGAAAAATATAAGAAATATAAAAATAAATTAGTAGGGATTATAAGAAAACAAAAGAGGGAATATTATAGTGATTTACTGCATAAGAGTATAGTAATGGGAATATGAAAGCAACATGGAGAGTAATGAATAGTGTTCTGACTAAACACAAGGTAAACACGGGTACCAGAATTTCAAAGTATTTTGTGGTAAACAATGAGGAAATCCATGATGAAAAAGAAATTGTAAATGGCTTTAATGATTATTTTGTCAATGTTGGAACTAGCCTTGCAGCTAAAATACCTAAAGTGGAAGGAGATGTGAATTCTTTAATTGTGTAAATAGTTTTTTTCTGAAAGGAACAGATGAAGAAGAAATAATGAATCTAGTAAACAAATTTTCAGACAAGAGATCTAGACTGGGCAGACATGGACATGATGTTTGTGAAAGATATAATGAGTCATGTTATTGTCCCTTTTACATATATATGTAATTTGTCTTTTTCGACAGGAACTTTCCCAGACAGAATGAAAGTAGCTAAGGTTGTTCCACTCTTTAAAAATTGTGACAAATGTGCATTTAATAATTACAGACCATTTCATTATTAACAGTTCTCGAAAATTTTAGAAAAATTATTTGTTAACCGATTGGACAAATTTGTTGATGGGCAAGATATTTTAAGTGATAGTCAGTATGGGTTTAGAGCAAAGAATTCCACATCTATGGCTCTCATGGAGTTTATGGAAGAGATAACTACAGCTGTTGATAAAAACAATATGGTATAAGTATATTTGTTGATTTTAAAAAGGCTTTCGACACAATCAATCACACCCTTCTCCTTGAGAAATTGAATGTGTATGGCATTAGAGGACCAGCGCTGCAGTGGGTACATAGTTATTTGAAAGATAGGAAGCAGTTTGTACAGATTGATGATGTAAGATCTGATTTTTGTAACATTACCTGCGGAGTTCCCCAAGGCTCTGTACTTGGACCTAAGTTGTTTATTTTATATGTTAATGGTTTGGTTAATGTGTCGGGACTCCTCAGATGTATCCTCTTTGTGGATGATACTACTTTTTTTTTGATTGGGTGAGGATATGAATCAAATGTTGGAATTGATGAAGAAGGAATTTGTCAAAATACAGACTTGGTTTAAACTAAACAAATTATCATTAAATCTAGAAAAAAACATTACTGTATATGATATTTGGTAATAAAAAGAAAACTGCAGATGTCCAATTTACAATTGAGGGTGGTGAGATCTGTAGAGTGAGTGAGGTCAAGTTCTTGGGCGTTGTCATTGATGACAAAATAACTTAGAAAAAACATATAGATTCTGTAAAAATGAAAATATCTAAATCCATTGCTGCACTGTGGACCTATTGAATGACAAATCATTGTATTTATTGTATAACACTATCATTGTTCCACATTTAATTTATTGCATTGATGTTTGGGGAAAAGCATGTAAAACTATTACAAAACCTATTTTTATTTTACAGAAAAGAGCCATAAGGATTATTGCAAGAAAACATTACTGTGTCATTCTAGTACAGTATATTATTTTTTCAGTTCAAATTACTGAAGTTCCATTGTTATGAGCCGAGAAAAGTAACAATTAAACACTGAGAATAAATATGATTTACAATAATGATAATATTTATTTTAACATAGAAAAAGGGTTTGATTTAAAATTAACAGTACAGAATATTATTTAGGAAGTGACCCAAGATGTTTAAAACAGTCAGCTGCCCTTACATGCACTACAGAGACAAAAAACAAAAATACAATTCAAAAAAACAAGGCAGACCAACAAAAGACAAAAACTTTAAGGACAGCAGGTGACAGTGATCAACTGAAAAAAACAAGACAAATTTATTAAATACAAAACTTTAATAGAGTCACTCTTAAAACAATTTAAAAATCACTGCACCTGCGGCGTCTGATAAGCCCACACCCAGTCACAGCAAATCCCGAACGGCACAGAAAAGTGTGGCCCTATCAGACAAAAATAAAGAATAAACAAAACCATATACTGTAATACAATTTAAAACCCAGAAACCTGCAAGCCCACCTGTGGCGTCGAACCCCACACCCAGGTAGTCCTGCTTCACTCTGCTTCTTTAAAACTATGTGGTCCTGTTGTAAACACATCACACATCAGAATAAAACCCACCCGTTTATAAACAACAACCAATATGTTTAAAAACAAGCCTTCAAACCTACCCCAAGCGCCTGCCCCACAGCATGTGTGAACACAACACACCTGGCCACTCTCAGGAAATTGCACCCTGTCATCAATACTGACAACTTCCCTTTTCTAGAGGCTTACAGCACAGGGAAATTGTGCCACCTTGTGGTGCCACCTGTTACATTCCCCCCCATCATCGTGCATCGACGACCCGACGATGTACCTGAAGAAATTAACCAATACCGGACAGCTATTCTTTTGTCTGCACAGAACGGGGCAGCCTGAATGGGTTTGAATGTTGTCCCGCAGTCTTCCTAGTTGACCTCCTGGGCTCTGAAATTATGGTTGTACCAGTTTCCACAGCAGATACTTGGCCAGGAAAAAGCTGACCATCAGGCAGTACATCTTCAGAAATACCTGCTTCAACATCCGATAAGATTTCAGACTCAGGCAAATCAACAATTACATTCTCTGCCCCACTGTCAGTCAACACATTTTTCTCAGCCTCCATATCTTGAGACTCCACCACACTACTTTCAGGAACGCTTCTAAGCTCGGCCCGGTGTACTTGGCGGAAGGGTCCTTCCTGATCCACAGGTGCTATAGAATACACTACACCTCGATCAGGAGGTGGGCGAACCACTTGATAAGGAGTGGAGTCATAAAAATCCTGAATCTTACTCCGACCCCGGACAGAGTGATTTCTGGTATACACCAGATCTCCCTCCTGAAAATCTGGAGCAACATCCCCATCCTGATTTCTCTGAGCTCTTTTACTCTCCAATTTTCGATGCACCATGTCATAAGCCACCGTTAGAGACTTTTGGTGCTCTTCTACCCACTCTTCCAAGGGCAGGCCAAGATCTTCATCAGTTTCCCTCCGTCCCACCAGGAAATCCACAGGCAACTGTGGCTCCCTACCAAACATCAAGAAGTAGGGTGTCATTCCAGTGGATTGATGGATAGTTGTATTATATGCAAAGGTAACTTGAGAAATATGGCGAGGCCACCTACGTTTCTGTTCTGGTGGAAGTGTTCGAAGTAAATCATGTAAGGTGCGATTAAAACGCTCACACTGCCCATTCCCCTGAGGATGATAAGGGGTAGTGCGGCTTTTCTCGATTTTATACAACTTACAGAGCTGATAGACCAAATTACTCTCAAAATTTCGCCCTTGATCAGAATGAATCCGGCTTGGGGGCCCAAACAGCTGAAACCAATGTTTCACTAGTGCCTCTGCAACAGTACTCGCACGCTGATCTTTCGTGGGAACAGCCTGTGTATACTTGGAAAATACATCAGTCATTACAAGAACATTTTCTCTACCATCTGTAGAAGGTTCTAAAACCGTGAAGTCTATTGCCAAAATCTCATGAGGTCTAGAAGCTTTGATCGCACCAATGTAGGTTTTAACCTTTGGCAACATGGCCTTCGATACCACACACCTTTCACAGTTTTTACACCACCTCTCTACATCTGAGTACATATTGGGCCAATAGTACCGCGAGCGAATCAACTGTAAAGTCCTCTCTACTCCCTGGTGGCCATGATCATCATGAAGTGAGCGAAGAACACCCTCCTGCAAACAATGTGGTAACACAGATTGTTCAACCTCAGTCTGTCCGTCAGAAGTGTAAACACAACGATAAAGGACAGATTCTCTTTCCCTAAGTCGACCCCACTGCCGAACTAACTCTCTAGTGGCTTTATCAAGCCCATCTCTCTCCTTAGCATCAGGCTTCCTACCCCTTACCCAAAATCGCCTAAAGGAACCAACAACAGGATCCTGATGTTGCAATGTACTAAGGTCAGTGGTTGACAGACCAGGTAATGCACAGATCTCTTCCTGTACTCCAGCAAACCCCTCATCGAAGCCGGCCCCTACTTCTCTGTGCATGACATGTTGACGGGACAGTGCATCCGCATTAGCATTTTGCGAGCCTGGGCGGTATTTCAAAGTCAAATCAAAAGCTGCCAATTCAGAGACCCATCTCTGCTCTGTTGCTCCAAATTTCGCTGTAGCCAAATGACTTAATGGATTATTATCTGTAAAGACTGTACACTTGTTACCCAGCAAATACTCTCTAAATTTTTCTGTAACCGCCCACTTAAGAGCTACTAATTCTAACTTCATAGAGCTGTAGTTACTCATGTTACGCTCAGTGGGCTTCAGACTGCGACTTGCGAATGCTACAGGACGCAACTTACCCCCATGCTCTTGAGAGAGTACTGCTCCTAACCCTCCATGACTGGCATCTACTTCCAAGACAAAAGGCTTCTGGAAGTCTGCATAGGCAAGAACAGGAGTTGTTATCAATGTAGCTTTGAGCTTCTGAAAACTCTGCTCACACTCTTCATCCCAGAAGTCACCCAAAGGCTTCTTAGGGGTTTTACCCCTTTTCCTAGGAGGAAGCAGTCTAGCAACAAGACGATTTAACGGGGCAGCCACCTTTGAAAAACCACCCATAAACCTCCTATAATAACTGGCAAACCCTAAAAATGAGCGAAGCTCTGCCAGAGTAGCGGGTCGCTTCCAGTCTCGTACTGCTGCTACCTTATCTGGGTCTGTAGAGACCCCCTCCTCTGATACCACATGACCCAAATACTTAACTCTCTTCTGGAAAAAATGACATTTTGATAGTTTGACCTTTAACCCCTGGCTTTCCAATCTGGAGAATACCTGATTTAACCGTTGCAAATGCTGTTCGACAGTTGAAGAGAAGATAATAACATCATCTAAATACAAAAGCAGTGACTGGTAGCGGCAGTCTCCAAACAGACGCTCCATCAGACGCTGAAAAGTACTGGGTGCATTACATAAGCCAAAAGGCATGCGATTAAACTCAAATAGTCCAAATGGTGTGCAAAAAGCAGTTTTTTCCTTGTCCTTGTCAGCCATCTCAACCTGACTGTACCCACTAGCCAAATCTAGTGTTGTAAACCACTGTGCTCCAGCCAACGCATCCAGAGATTCATCAATCCTAGGTAAAGGGAATGCATCCTTCCTTGTTTTAGCATTCAGCTGTCTATAATCCACACACATGCGTAATGTACCATCTTTTTTCTGTACTAAAACTATTGGTGATGCATATGGACTACTGCTTTCCCTAATAACATGACTTTGTAATAGCTGTTGAATGTGATTACGGACCAGATCATACTGAGAAGGAAGAATGCGTCGATAAGGTTGTCGTACTGGTGTTTCATCTAACAAGGGGATCTCGTGTTTCACTAAATTGGTACTACCCACATCTAGATCACTCCTGGCAAACACCTTGTTGTATTTTAACAACAAATCCCTTGCCTGTTGTTTCTCTTTACCATGCAGATTTTCAAACTCAGGTAGGTCTAAGTCTGTGTTATTTAAGGCATTTTCATGACTAGCAATGAATGCTGTACAACTATGTGAGTCAACAGAGACTTTTATCTTAGACTCCTCTGTCACCACAGTAGCAGTTTGAACAGTGGCCACAACTCTACGAGGTGCTAACCACACATCACTTTTACCCACATTGGTAATGGGAACACACACACCACCCCTCCCTGCCTTCACTAAAGAAGGTGAAACCAACAAACCCTCCGGGAGGCTGCTCCCCTCATGACCCAGAGGCTCAACTAACAAATCAGTAGGCTGGTGTACGAGCATCTGTGGACAAGTCACCGGCACATAACACAGACTTCCAGCTTTGACACAAAAAGATTTCTTACCCTGAACTCTGACCTGATGAGGGTCAGGGGAGTTGGCCATAGCTTCCATCATCTGACAGTATCTCAAGGTTCTTCTCCACCCCCGCGGTGCTGACTTGAGTACAGGTGCTTCCCAGAGATCAGAGCCATATTGTTTACACAGATCAAGGTAAAGCGGGTTAAACACATTCATTCCCAACACCCCAGGTACATCAAGTTTCTTTCGCTTCATGTAACTATCAGTTGGATCCTCAACTATCAACACACCTTGACGAGGAAGCAACACACCCAACACAACAACATCAAGCTCTATGTAACCAAGATAAGGAATTCTTAACCCATTTGCTGCTTTTAAACCCAACCAACCACAGTCCTTTAGGTCTTTATCCGACAAATGAGAAAAATTGTTTTTAAAAGCACTTTCTGTTAAGGTAGTTACCATAGACCCACTATCCAACAAACAATTAACCCTAACCCCAGCAAAATCCACCTCCCCCTCCAAGCATTCACCAACAAGGTTACAGACATTCGACCCATCATCAATGGAGCCATGAAAACCGCCCACCAATGTTTGGCTCTGCACACTGGCGGGTTCTAGTTTTCCAACTGCTTGGGGAGAACAGCTTGCTTCGGCTCAGTGTTTAAAGTGGCAGTACAATATCTGGCAATATGCCCACTTTGGTTGCACCGAAAACAAATTTGCTTACCATCAGCAGTTCGGCTAGGACGAAAATTGCGAGTTCTGGGGGGAGGTAAAGTTTGAGGGGTCAAAGCCTTCATGACCAGTTCCAACTGAGTCTGCTGAGCTTTTAACAAGGACACCAACTCCCCATACTCAGAAGGGCGGGAGACAGAACTTTCACAAGAGGCAAACATTTCATTCAAGACTGGGTTGTTAGAATTACACTTGAATTTAGATGACTGATGTTCATATTGTGCCATCCACCTAGTGGCTTCCCCTCTAACATCCCGGATGGTCCACGCTGGGTTGGAACTGATTAAATCTCTGAGTCTTATTCTGAGTGCCTGCTCTCTCACACCATCACAGAACTGGTCACGTAAGTCTTTAGAGGATTCTGAAGCAGCTTGTACATCATTTTTGACTATCTGATCCATCAAGTCCATAAGAGCATGAGAATAATCAAGCAATGACTCCCCCTCAAGCTGTTTACGGTTAAAGAATCTACGTTGTAATGAGATTCTTGAATGCATACAACCATAGACTTCTTTAAGTACATCAAAAATACCTTTAACGCTCTCCTTTGTAGCTGCAGGAAGAAATTTAATTTCAGTCCGGGCAGCACCCTCTAGATGTTCAAAAACAATTTGTGCCCTGTCCTTTTCCGTGAGCCCTCTGGTTTGCACATAGTTACTCATCAGTTCAATCCATTCATCCAAAGTTAACGACTCTGCACCATCCAGTTTTCCAGAAAAGAATGGCAGTTTTCTGTCCTGCTGCACATAAATAACAGGAGTGTGCCTTACAGTTTCTGCAGCTCCTGAAGACGTTGATGGCCCTTCTGAGCCTGCGGCCGCTCCTCTGAGAGCCGCCAGCTGACTTTCAAGGTCCTTTATTCTTTGTGACATGGCCTGTTTATCCAGCACCTCCTGAGCCGCTGCGCTGCTGGACACGTCCATATTGATGCCTTGTCACCAACGAGAAGTCCCACTCCCACTGTCCCTGCCGTCCTTATAATGTAACTCGTACACAAAAAAAAGAAAGAAAAAAACTGGTCACTTCCCGTACTTGTTTACCAAACAACGTCAAATGTTATGAGCCGAGAAAAGTAACAATTAAACACTGAGAATAAATATGATTTACAATAATGATAATATTTATTTTAACATAGAAAAAGGGTTTGATTTAAAATTAACAGTACAGAATATTATTTAGGAAGTGACCCAAGATGTTTAAAACAGTCAGCTGCCCTTACATGCACTACAGAGACAAAAAACAAAAATACAATTCAAAAAAACAAGGCAGACCAACAAAAGACAAAAACTTTAAGGACAGCAGGTGACAGTGATCAACTGAAAAAAACAAGACAAATTTATTAAATACAAAACTTTAATAGAGTCACTCTTAAAACAATTTAAAAATCACTGCACCTGCGGCGTCTGATAAGCCCACACCCAGTCACAGCAAATCCCGAACGGCACAGAAAAGTGTGGCCCTATCAGACAAAAATAAAGAATAAACAAAACCATATACTGTAATACAATTTAAAACCCAGAAACCTGCAAGCCCACCTGTGGCGTCGAACCCCACACCCAGGTAGTCCTGCTTCACTCTGCTTCTTTAAAACTATGTGGTCCTGTTGTAAACACATCACACATCAGAATAAAACCCACCCGTTTATAAACAACAACCAATATGTTTAAAAACAAGCCTTCAAACCTACCCCAAGCGCCTGCCCCACAGCATGTGTGAACACAACACACCTGGCCACTCTCAGGAAATTGCACCCTGTCATCAATACTGACAACTTCCCTTTTCTAGAGGCTCACAACACAGGGAAATTGTGCCACCTTGTGGTGCCACCTGTTACACCATGATTTAGTAGATTACCATATTTTAATGATGATGTATAAAGCTCATAACAATGCACTACCCTCAGATATTCAGACACATTTTGTTAAGAGATCAAGCTGTTACAACCTAAAGGGAACTGATGTATTTGTAAAGACACAATATAGAACCAGTTTGAAGGGACGATCTACCTCAGTCCAGGGAGTTGGATTGTGGAATGACTTGGAGTGTGATGTGAAAAAACTTTTTTCACATCACACTCACTCATCACACATCACACTCATCACACATCACACTCCATACATTGACATAGCTTTTTTCAAAAACGCAATGTCAATGTTTGTGTTTAAGAAAATTATAAAGAGTGAATTGTTGAAGAAATACGTATGAAGTAGTTCAAAGTGTAATACTGTATTTTGAAATTTGAAAATTGAGATGAGTTGTTCATTTTTTTATTACTTATATATGGTTGTTTGAATTGATTATTTTGAAAAGGGGCAGATATAATAAGATATTTTCTTCTTTCTGCCACCTTTCATTTTATATTTTCTTTTTATAAGATACATGTGTTTGTTTGTCATGTATTTGTTTTTATAAAATGAATAAAAAATAAATGAAACCTGTATTCACTGGTTAACTGGACATCACCTCACACAGACTCTTCCACTGGTACATTTTCATCTTTAAATCACTTCTTGGTCTGCTGCCCTCATAAATGTCTTTGCGTGAGTGCAGCTACAGTGTGCGCTCTCAGGACATGATTACCTGCAGTGTTCCGTCAGTGAGGACTGAACTTGGAAAAAGGGCCTTCTCCTACTCCGCTCCTGCTTCCTGGAATATCTTACAAAAAGATCTGAAGCTCTCGACCTTGACTTCTCTAAATGGTTTTAAGAATCTGTTGGAATCCTGGCAAAAACCAATGCAGATATGTTCCTGTCTTTGATTTTATACATCTACCTTATAATGTTTTGCTAGTTTTTTGATACTTTGTAAAAAAAAAAAAAAATGTATTTCTCTCTTTTGTTTTTCTATTGTTTATTGTTTGTTTATTGTTTAATTGTTTCTACCATTGCTGTTCATCATTCTTTAGTTTTAGCAGGTCGCTTTTGTAAATGAGCCCACGAGACTCAATAAGATTTACCTGACTAAATAAAGGTTGAATGAAAATAAATGAATTGTGCTGCAGTATTCGATTTACACAGTAGGTGTCGCTACAAAATAAACGAAATAGCTTTACAGCTACAATGTCAGCTGAAGAAGAGTGGAAACAGCATACAATTTTCAACCCATTTGCTTTACTTTAGACGCATTTGAAAGTTTGTAACAATTGTATTTTCTTGAGTTATGCTTAGTTAAAGGAAAACTGACGGTCAAAATCATAGGTCAAACTAGGAAATGTGGAGACAGCAGGTCAAACAGAGAGGTGCAGCGATGGAAGTGGAGCTTAGAACAAAGGCAGATTATGAACTGGAACAGTCGAGTTTAAAGGAATATAGTCAAGAAAATAATACACGTGATCCTGCTTTCGATTCCAGAGTTCGACTTTACAACTCAGGTCTGTATATTTACTTTCTATATGATGTTTATTACAATTTAGCCCGGGTTTTCTGGGAGCTGACGTCGTTAGCTGGATGCTAAGTACCATACTTCGAGTGTGGACGTTTGTCAAGAAGTCTGCGTTTATGCCTGATCTCACAACTGCGAATGTAAAGAAACAGGTCACGTTTTGTTCTCATTTTTATGTTTGTTATTTGTGAGACCAGTAAAAAAAATCCGACCTAAAACAAAATCAGAGTGTACATTAATTAAACGTGAGAACAACACCATACCTGTCAAGTTTTGGATTTTAAAAATAAGGGAAATTTTCTGCCGGGTACTCCGAGCCATCCCACTAGCATAGTTGCCAAGTCCGCTTATTTCAAGCGGCATTGGGCTTGTTTTTTCCTGGAGTCGCTTTTAAATTCGGTGAGCCGCTTGTGGCGGTTTTTTGTGCTTACCGTGTGTGTTGCGTCGCTTATTTGGGCTTGTTTTGTGAAATGTACTCCTGAAGTTATTTTAAAGGTATTTTTGATGTTTCTCTGCACGCTTAATAAATGTTCTGGTTTGGTGCTGATGTAACTTTATTGTTTAAACTGCACAATACACTTATCAGACGGCACGATCCTGCATTACTCCGTTCTCTGCACTTTCTATCTTCACACACACACTGAACCCGCGTGCCTACGTGAAGGAGCTGATCGCTTCTTTCGGTCTGGAGATCTGGCAACCCTGCCCACTAGCCCAACTCTGCAGGAGAGAGTCCAGGACCCAGGGCCGGCCCAAGCCTCTTTGGGGCCCTAAGCGAAATTTGGATGGGGGCCCTATGTTTCTACTAATAATGTGAATTACTGCAATCAACGGTCAGATGGTTTTATCATTCTCCCACCTAATAAAACGTATTGCAACTCTGACAGTCCTTTTTAATGTATACATGTGTAATTTATTGCAGGGGTGTCAAACTTATTTTAATTTTGGACCACATCAAGTTCATGAATGTCCTTAGAAGGCCAGACATGGCAGAATGTATTGATAAAACTGCCTATGAATAAACTGGTAAAATCGAACTTTATAAAAATAAAAACGTTGCCCATCATGCCTTTTGGGGAAGGAAAAGGTATCCTTAATAGGCAGTGGTCCTCTCATCACCTGCTCAGTCCTGTTTACATCTGAGAGGAAAGATGCCATGGCCACTCAGCTGGGTCCATTGGCAGAGCTGATGATCCTTGGTGTGGCTCGGACTTTGATGTGGAAGTATGAGTATCTTTGTGCGATTGCAGAGTCCGGGAACATCTCAGCTATACATTTGTTGAAGTCATCACAGAAGGTAAAAGCAATGTTGTTTTTCGCGCACAGCATTGCCATTTTAACCTCCGCATTTATGACCTGGTCTGCCTCTGTGGCATTTCTAGTCACAAATGGGGACATCGCCTGGGCATGTTTTTGTGCCTCTAGCCCGCGTTTGTGCTTGACGGATTTTTCATGCCGACAGACATCGTTCCTTCCCCCATGAGAGACACTAAAGTCGCAGTTACAAATCTTACAAAACGTGTAATTGTGCCCCTCCCTTCTCTTCTCTAAGAAAGTAAATTCGCTGTCCCATTTTTCAAGATATTTACACGAAGTCTTAACTTTTTTGGCAGGGACGCCTCTCATTACATTCATCCATCTCTGATGTGTTTTTCCGGGTTCTGTTGTCAGCACTAACATCGCGAGAACTGCCACCGAGGCTACTGCAGGTGGCAGTTCTCGCGAGGCTAGTGACATAATTCAGAGGCACTGGAATGTTTTTTTAATAAAAAAAAAATAATACGGGAAATTTCCGGGAAAATAATAATTCGGGATGACGACGGGAAAGAGGGGTAAAATTCGTTAGTTTCCCAGCCAAAACGGGAGACTTGACAGGTATGCAACACTGAGCTGGGGTATTGTACGTGATATCTTTATTCTGTTTCTTTTCTCCCACTGCTGAAAGCGGAGCGAGAATGTTTTTGCTCATATTTGTACTTTTGATTGTCTGTACCAGTGAACCAATATCATAAAAATAAATGTAGTTCTATACTAAAAATGTGTTTAATCTAACGATCTGTCCTGCATTTGTACAGTAAAGTCATACATAGTACAACCTCAAGACTAACTGAATACAACATAATAATAAATAAACCATGCTAGTGTTTAAATTTTGTCTTTAAAGTTTGTAATTCAACGACAGTCTACAAATTACAGTATATGAAAGACTTCAAACCACTAATCAAGGTTAAGATGCCAGATAACCTGACACTGAATCAAAAAACATTATAAATGAATTAAAAAGGAAGACAAGTTTTTCATGTTTAATCAGATGTTACATATTCAACAGGGCATATCAAATTCACACTTTTCACAAGTACCCCCACAAAACATGTAGAAATTATTAATAGAAAAGAAAATCAGAGAAGTCACATTTCCATTACAAACCAACTGATGGCTGAAGGACTTGGCTAAATTCTGGTTTTAGCTTTTAGATAATATTTAGCTTTTATAACTTTAAAGCTGCTATATGTAACTTTTCTAACAATATATTTTTAACATATTTCTTCACTCTGTCACTAGATTGATGTTAGAGAGGTAATCTCTGAAAAAAACTAAAAAAAAATATTGTCCCCTTGCTTCTCCAGGTGGTAAATAAGCATTTCTAAAAAGAAAAAGTGACCCGCCATTTTCCAGCCAATAAAAACAAAGTTTGTAACCAGCCAATAAAAACCGAGCTTGAATTCGAATCAGCCAATAAAAACAGAGCTTGAATTTGAATTTTAACAGACCACAAGGGGGCAGTGCCATATATGGCTCTGAGGGGGAGGGATCAGAATGCTTTGCTTGTTGAAATTTTTTCTAAGTGCTGATGTTCTACAGAAACTGCAGACTCCACCTTTAACAATTCAATTTAAGCTTCTTCATAACTGAATTGTTAAAGCTTAAAACGCTAAATGTTATTTAAAAGCTACCAGGGCAACCCAGAGGAGCAGATGGTGGGGGTTAAGGGCCTTGCTCAAGGGCCCAAAGTGGGAAAACTGAGGGTGGAGGCTCCCACCCACATTTTGATGTCGTTGGTCTGGGTAGATGAACTGGCGACTTTTCGATCACAGGCCCACTTTCTCTAACTTCTGCACCACCACTCCCCATTGCTCTTGCTATCTTGTAAATATATATTTTTGTGATCCATCTCTAACTATATACAGTATCAGATTCTCTAGACATATTTTAGTATTCTGCTTATTTTTGATTGGAGGTTAAAGGTCTCCTGTCTATTAAGGTTGGTGCGTTGCACAAATATCGGAGATTGGAGTCCATTTAGCAATAGATTTTTATTTAATGGACAGTATTTTCCACTTAATTTTAACAAGTTTGTGTTTCTCTTCTGAGAGTTTTGACTGCACAAACACAATGTAATCTACACTGTGTAAAGTTCATCACCTTATTTAATTCCTGCAGCAATTTGTCTAACCTTCTGTCAGGTCTTGGTCTAGTCTGCAGTCTGACACCTGACCACAGCTGTAGGACACCAATGTTGTTTTATGGCTAGCATGAATTTCTGTAAAAAAAATAAAAAAAATAATAATAATCTTTGAATTCTTCTTCTTTCAGCTGCTCCCATCTTCAGGGGTTGCCATAGCAAACTAAATCACATGAAGACTTGGCTAAAACGTTAGCCGTCTTGTTAGCCGCTAAGGACCGTATCTTTAGCAATGTGATAAACATGCTGATTTATTAATGTTGCGCTTCCTCTCAGTGTTCCTCTTAAAAGGCACACAGCACGCTAAGGCCCTGTTTACATGGACATGATGGGGGGAAACAGAAGTTTTGGGTATGTTAATTAGAGGAAAAAGATCGGTGTTGACACGGACAAATTCTGCGTTTACATGCGTCCGCAGGTTTCTCATGAATCCGCTATAGTTATTATGCCAAGTCATTAGTTGGCGTTGTGAATTTTGACATTCACCTAATGCACATGCGTGCAACCTCAGTCTGCTGCTTTCTTCTGGGCTAAAAGTTCAGCTAACAACAACTTAACAACAAGTTAAAGCTGGAATTTTGGATAAGAGTACCGTAGACAGATTTGACGCCAAGCGGGACATGCTTCATCTAACAAGCTCCACACCAGTCGCTGAGTGGACCAGAACCGAGTCGACGATGTCGGACTTTAGTCCTTAACAATCAGCTGATTTACAGTCTTAATAATGGTTGCTTGTGTTTACTTCAATCACACAACAACCAACTGAGTTTTTATTTTTTCCTGCGAGGTCGAGAAGCTGTCGTACCACCAGACGGACTGGTTCTGATGGGACCAGGATGAAAACAGAGCAGACTCCAGTTCATTAAAGCTGCACTATGTAACTTTGTAATGCAGTCTGTAACTTTTCTAACAATATATTTTTAACATATTTCTTCACTCTGTCACTATCTACTCATAGGCATAGATCCTGGGGGGGTTGGGGGGGTCCGGACCCCCCCAATCTTGGGGAAATATAGATCTGTCCCCCCCAATAATTCAATAAAGGAAACCGTGTCTTTAAACAATATAAATATAAAAAGGCAAAAAAAGAGAGAAATCCGCCATTATTCTAAGAAAAAAAAGGAAAATTTGCCCCCCCCCCCTTCTCTGTTGGCAAATGGTTTAGTCCAATGTTTACAAGGAACAACAAAAGCACCGGAGTCACAGCCTCCGGGCTCCGGCGCGGAGCCGCTGGGTGGGAGTGAGCTGCAGCACAAACTACAGGTGACCCCCTACCTACGACTCCATCGACCTACGGCCGCCCGGACCTACGAATGTATCATATTTAATAAAAATATGAAATTACTGTATTAAAAAAATAATAATAATAATATATTATTTTTTTTATTTTTTTTGTGTGTTTAAATGTTCTTAATTTCATGTGTACATCACTTTGTTGCAGCTGTGGTTGTTTTAAAGGCTTTATAAATAATAATTATGATAAAAATGATCATTTCTGATCATTTTTGTCATGATTGCGCAATCTTGCGCAGCAAGTAGAAGGTCTTCAGTTTACACGGTCACAAGTTCATGTAGAACACCGAACGCCATTTTAGGTTCAGTCACGGGGGCCTTTGAAGGTCTCCATTTTAGACGGTCACAAGTTAATGTAGAACACCGGACGCCATTTTAGGTTAGCTGCCGGAGCCGGCCTTTGAAGACTGGTGACCAGGATCGCTTCATATGGATTAATTACTAGCTGGAAACGTCTCTGTGAACTTTGTGGATGTCTCAGGCAGCAGCGGATTTATCGCCGATCGTGCCAGGCCGCCGCGCGAACACCTCCGGCCTGGCTAGCTCCAGAAGCTAACACGGGAGCTAACACGGGACGCAGAAGCGGCTTTGACCACCTCAAAGTAAGAAATTATATTTTTATTTAATTTATATTTTTATTACTGTACTGTATTAATTAATTACACTGTGTTAGGTGTGTTAGGATAGGCGAAGTACGTACTTGGTACCACAAAAAAAATAAAAAATACAGGACATCCCCGAGTGACGAGTGTACGGAAGGACTGACCTGCGAACAGATCGACCTGCGAACCGTTCTTAGGTCCCGAACTCGTTCGTAAATCGGGGGTTGGGTGTATTAACTTCCAGTAAGTAGCTACTTAAAACATAGGTGACAGTGACTGGGAGGAAAAGGTCTTTCACAGTGTTGAAAGACAAGTGTGTCTGTGTCTCATTGGTGGCTGTAGCAACAGCAAAACGCAACGAGGAGCAACACTTAATCAGCTAACACGCTAGCTTCAATGCTAACTGGCTCACAACAGACAGAAGAATGCTAGCGCAGCTTTGAGCAGGATGGATTCACGTTCATCATATTTTCAGGTGTGGAGCTTTTGAAAGAAGTAATGATAAAATATGTGAAAGATAAATAATTTAAAAAGAGTAGAGAAGATGTGATGATTAGTTAAAATGATTTTATATGTGTAGCACTTTGTTGCAGATGTGGTTGTTTTAAAGGGCTTTCTAAATAAATTATTATTATAAAAAATGTTGAGGATTAATACTTATGTCACATGATTAATTAAAAAATGTCACTGTTTCTGATATTACATTATTGATATTTTGTATCTGCAACTGTAAGATTTTATTCTTAATAGGTTCTTAAAAAATGCTACAGATTTGTTAATAGCAAAAGGCATATTTTGAATGAATGTTACAAACGTGTTCATTTCTACAAAACAGTTAATAAAATATTTATAAAATACAATGAATTTCAAATGTTACAGATTGAGTTTAACATAAAAGAAATAGTGTTTTATGTTTAAATATCAGTTAATAAGTAATCCATTATGCCCCCTTGTTTAGGACTGGAACCAATCTCAGCTGCTTTTGTGTGAAGGCAGGGACACCCAGGACAGGTCACCAGAGACACCCAGGACAGGTCTCCAGTCCATCACAGAGACAGACAAAGAGACAAACAACCATCCACACTCCCAATCAAATCTAAGAACAATTTACATTTGCACAGAAGAACCCAAAAAATTATTCAAACTGAGGACTCAAGTTCTTGATTGAGAGTTCTAATCACTACTGGTAATTATTCATAATAATTGATCATATTTACCAAGCTAAATCATTAATCATTGTGTGGAGTCTTTAATAATACAGACCAGATCAGATGTGATCAGGCAGTCATATATTCACATGTATGTAAATGTATTATTATTAATACTATAATTAAAGTTGAACCATGCAAATTTGTTTGGAACGAACAAGTGGACCTTTGTGCCTCTTGGTCCCACTGAAGTAGCTCTCAGTCTCAAAAAGTTTGGTGACCCCTGCATTAAAGTATTTCTTCTCCTTGAAAACTGTTTTCTTTTTAAGCTTTAAGATTTTGGGAAGGTGTGGTACCAGATTATCAGTGACACTGACCACAGCAATCTATGAATACAAGCCAAACAGAAATTTAAACAATATTTAGAGGGGACCTATTTTGCAAAATTCTCATTTTGCCACTTGTCATTTTGACAAGTGGCAAAGATTGAACACATTAAATTTTTTATAAGAGTAATGAGTGTCACTATTGTACTGATTAATAGTAGTATTAAGACTACTAAATACATGCCATTTAAATCAATATTATTGCTGATTATTCTGCATAGTATATGCATGCAGTTTGGATAAACTTCCCTCTGTACATTTTGCATTACATTTCACTGTAACTTTGCCGACCCCCCCAAAATTGCTCTTAAAAAATTTCCCTGTTTATGGTCCCCCCCAATAATGAGATGAAATCTACTCCCTTGTATCTACTGACAGACTGATGTTAGACAAAGTAATCTCTGAAAAAAACTATAGTCCCCTTGCTTCTCTATCAGCATTTATAAAAACACTAAAAACACAGAGTGACCCGCCATTAACCAGCCAATAAAAACAGAGTTTGTAACCAGCCAATAAAAACAGAGCTTGAATTTGAATCAGCCAATAAAAACAGCTTGAATTTGAATTTCAGCAGGGTCGGGGGGAGCAGAGCCAAATATGGCTCTGAGGGGGGAGATCAGAATGCTTTGCCTGTTGAAAATTTTTCTAAGTTCTGCACTCTACAGAAAGTTACACATAGCACTTGTAATGTAGTTAACAGTTCGATTAACGTGTTTTTAATAGTGTTTAGTTAAATTATCAGTGTTTGTGTGACATACAGTTTGTAGAGTTGAATAAATAAATTCAAAATAAACCTGGGGCCTCATGTACAAAGACTTGCGTGGATTTCTTACTGAAAAGTTGTGTACGGTCAAATCCAGAAAACTGCGTACGCACAAATAAATCCAGATGTATCAAACTGTGCGTACACCGGAATCCACGCACATTCCTTTTGTACATCACAATCAACGTGGAACTGAGCGCACGTGAGACACCTCCCCTGACACGCCTTCATTTACATATGTTAAACAGATGCAAATTACTTCCTGCATGTGTGAAGGACATGTTTGTTTGATCCCTGCGCGATCAGAAATGATTTCTAGATTCAGGAAAATAATGAATTTAATATAATATGAGTGAGGAAAAAAATCCTAAGTAAGAATAGTAATAAAATGTGTTTATCACGCAAAGAACGAGTGATTGTGTGTCGGTATTTGTGTGTGCGCGCACCCTGCTTTGGTGCGCAACCGGCTCATCCATCCATCCTGAGTGAAAATATTAACTTTGCGCACGAGTTTATTACCATAATTACTGTAAACACAGAGGAACTTACTTGGATGTTTGGTAGAACATAGATCTTTGTTTATTTAATAGCTGATATGAAGAAACGAGTCTGTGCGCCTCAGTGGAGTTTTCATGACATGACGTGATGTTGGAGTCTCCAAACGCTGCGCGCGCCGCAGCCTTTGTGCGCAGTCTGTCTGTGAATCTTTTACTCTCCTACAAGTTATATATGGTGTACTTTCACGTGTCATTTTGGAGAAATCTACAATAAACGCAGATTATGAAACACCTCCACTGCCGTGTAACACCGGCGAGGGTGCGCGCGCTCCAAACCGCGACCACTCAGCCTTTGGAATCATATGGATGAGACCATTCTATTGGACATGAATCGGCTTTGTGTGGACTGGACTGGCACAGTCCCGATCGACCTGCCAGCTCCCTCTGGAAAGCTCGGGAACAGTTTGATCGCTGCTTCTGCACGCGTTGTGCACGGTTCCTGCGTTGTGCTCCAGAGCGCAGCAGTGCCAAAATGAAAAAGGATTATTCCTGAAAACGGCTGATAAGCCATATCAGATCAGAGAGAAAATTATATCTGTTTATAAATAATCATTTGCACCGCATGTAGTACATGTGTTGAAAACGAGATTATGTACACAGGGTCCCAGTTACATCCAACAACAAATGCAAGAGAAAAACAATAATAACATCTAGGATTAACTAAGAGAGACATCACATCAGCTAGTAATACACTAAGCCCTAATGTAGTAGAAAAACATCATTATAAACAGCAGCACGAACATGAGCAGATGGTCACAGATGAACGCAGCAACAAGAAACAGATCAGTATCAGTATGATGTGACATTTTGCAGTGTTTATTCTTATTATTTATTTATTCATGAGTCTGACAGCCTCAGGGTAGAAGCTGTTCCTCAGTCTAGTGGTTCTACATTTGATGCTCCTCAACCTCCGTCCCGAGGGGAGTGGTGCAAAGAGTGAGTGTGCTGGGTGAGTGAGGTCTTTCATGATGCAGGTGGCTCTTTTTCTGCATCTGGAGGTGTAAATGTCTGTGATGGTGGGGAGACTGACTCCCACAGACTTCTGTGCAGCCTTCACCACTCTCTGTAGAGCTTTCCTCTCTGCAACTGTGCAGCCTCCATGCCACACGTTGATGCTGGAGCACAGGACGCTCTCCACTGCACACCTGTAGAACGAGGTGAGGACTGAGCTTCTCAGACCAGCTCGTCTCAGCCGTCTGAGGAAGTAGAGTCTCTGATGACCTTTCTTGATCAGGCTGGTGGTGTTATTGCTCCAGCTGATAAGCCATATCCTAGATCAGAAAATTATATCTGTTTATAAATAAATGCTCTGCGTGTTACACTATTTATTATATCCTCCAGTAAGGCTGAATCCGTTCCTGTTAAATGTATTTTTTGCACAACTTTGCGCGTCCTTTATTTAACTGCGTCCATGTGGA